>JAASAO010000996.1:0-54609 GCA_017311375.1 Mytilus coruscus
GACTGTCATAGAAGTGAGAGGTTTAGCTAGATATAAAACCAGGTTTAATCCACCATTTTCTACATAAGAAAATGCCTGTACCAAGTCAGGAATATGACAGTTGTTATCCATTCGTTTGATGTGTTTGAGGTTTTGATTTTGCCATTTGATTAGGGAATTTCCGTTTTGAATTTTCCTCGGCGTTCGGTATTTTTGTGATTTTACTTTTTAACAGTAGGGAAAGGGAAAGAAAATTCGTTCCCTTTGTTGTTAATTTTTGTTTACAGTTTCTCGTGTAAAACTAAAATATCTAAATCTACATTTTTGTAAATAAGGACAGTAATAGCTATTAATATTTGATTTATTTAAAGTGAGTTCCTTTGGGTTAATTTTGGCTTGACTTTAGATGAATTTGGCTATCAATTTTAGGTATTTTTGTCATATAGCTCTTCAACGGTTTCGGTACTTATACATCCTCGGATTTCAAATGTTTGGCTTTGAGCGTTCCTGATGAAGGTAAATCCAGAAAAGCGCTTCGGACGCATTGAAATTATTAAACGTGTTGTTTTCAATTTTTTGGCAGTATTTTTACAGAATTCTAGATTATTAAACAAAAATATCATCAATATAGCAATAAGTGGTGTTGAATTTATCAATTAAATGGATTTTATACGATTTTAACTGATTTGGCCATTAACTATGATTCATAACTACTGTGACAAGTCTGTTGTTTAAGGTGCACAATTGGTGCAAATAGGAATACCTGCAACCTGTCCATTAACATTATTGCCTTCCACTGTACATATATGTTGTCAAGGTGATACATTACAGGTTTAATTATCTAATCACACATCTTGTAAGTATATCTAGCATAATTACGTTTTTATTAGAGAACAAATGCTTTATATATGAGTTGTAGCAAATCAATTTGCAATCCGATTTTTAAAACGACTATTTAATAAGTTAGGACAACTTTTGTTTTATAAATTGTGCGAAAGTGTAGTTTAAAGAGTAGCAAACTCGAAAATTCAGGTAACCAATACTGTTTGACTCTCTGAGTAGCGCACGTCCTTAAATGGAGTTGAATGTATAATTTCATTCCTTTTTTTCTAAAGTAAATAACTTTTATTTCATACCTGCTGTTTAAACAATTTACTCGGATTACATCGTTAGTCCGAGTATTTCTGTTATTAGTTTTTCATTTCTCATTCATTGCTAATGACCTACATGTAGTATTTACATCATAACACTACCGTATGGTTGGCTGCTTTGTCAGCCAGTACGAGCAACAAACGCTTTACCAGTAGTTGAATTTTGGTTGTTAATCCTAGAAACCGGCGTACTTTCTTTTTTATTTAGTTCTAAATCATTTTCGAAATGTGTTTTCGAATATCAACAAATTCTAGTACTTCTTGAGTTTTTTTATTTATGTAATTTTATGGCATTCAATTATCAACTATTTAATGACTGCAACATATTACAAATAATTGATCTTTTATTTCGTACCATTTTTTAAATTTTTGAATGATGGTATATATGCGTAGATAACAACAACCAAGAGTGCGTCATTACTGGTTTCACGGAAGTATATCAATAAAAAAGATAATGAAATAGAATTATATAAAAACTCAAAAGGTATTATAATTTGTGGATAGCTAGAAATAAAAACAATTAGAAATTAACTTTTCTGTGGAAACTGCATTAGTTTTTCCCTACAAACAAAAATATCAATTTACTTTCTTTATTTAAATCCGAATGTCAAAAAAGGTTATTTTTCCACATTTTTTAGTTGTTGTTTATTAACGACCAGCTCAATTTCAGATGAAAGTTTGGTTGCCGGAAATGTCATTATTTGACGTCTGTAACATACAGAACGAGGAATTTTGCTGATAAATATTCCGTGTTGAAAACGAAATTGCGTCACGTGGAATATATACAAAGCAAAAGTATTGCTACACTGTAATGTTACAGAGAAATAAACCATTACATGTATCTGCAAAACGTAAATATGAATGCGTTTTTTTTTTTTTTCATTTCCGACGAAAAAGATAAGACAAGGACCAGATTGGTCTCATATTTATAGAATGGCTTCATATTCACTTTATCGATAGCCTTTGTGTAAAAGCACGAAAGAATAATTGTTTTTCGTTTTATTTTCTCGATTGTTTGGGTACCTAGCACTAGTATTAATAAAATACCATAAAGCTAAATATGTCTATGCTTGATCCTTGCAATAAGCATAAATAGCCATTGATAGTGTTAACAGAAACAATGGGTTCTAAGTAAATATGAAAAAAGGTTTTTTAATAATTAAGTTGAATTATAACTGTGTGTCTGTGGCCTAATATTGATGTTCTATACATTGCGTTAGCATTTGTTTGGTTCTACTAGTTTCAGCTTATCTTTAGCTTAATTACATATATTAAGTTAAGTGTTAATCAGAAAACAATCTAACAAAAGATTATTTAATTACAATATATAGATCGTTCTTCGTTATTTGTAGAGCTACATACATACCGGATATTCCGATTTTCCTCTTAATTAGTCCTGAAAATTAACGTAGCGTTTCTAATGGAGGTGAATTAAGAAATGCGTTTCGAATGCCCGAAATTGATAATGTGTTATTTTCATGAAGCAACTAACGAGATTCTCACCAAAAGCTTCACCGACATCAATTATACCTTTCATTATGCTTATGTTGTTGGTATTTCTCGCAAACGCAAAATGCCTATTATGCAATTATTATTTATTTGGTATTGTTAAATAAGCAGACAGTGATTTGAGCTGTGGTAAACACGACGCTATGATCTTTATTAGATTTCAATTATAAGATGTCAGGACAATGTCACATTACAACGTAGATGTATACCGACTTTGTCGAGAACTTCTAGATCCATACTTTGTGTCTTAGGTTTTCTTAAATGTTGTTTTTGTGTGCTTCGTGTCTATATAACGAGTCAGTCTATTTCAAAATGGATTTGTTTGTGTGTGTTCTGAGGGTGTGCTGTAGTACTACTGTCTGAGGTAACATTGGTTGGGGATGGTGAGCGTACACAATCATGTTTAACCCACCACTTTCATTATGTGCCTGGCCTTGGTTCAGGAGCATGTATTTCAGTGGTTCTCCTAAATCTGGACGTTGGGTTTTCTCTAGTGATGGCTTCCCCTTGTATCATGTGAGGGACTTTTAAAACTGACTATTCGGTACTGTTTTTCTCAATGTTGGAGGCTGTACGCTTACCTATAGTTGTTAATACCTATTTCATTTGGTAGGTAAACTTGGCAATGGCGTCACATCAGTCTTAGTTTTACATTGAAATTTTAACCAACCAAAAGAATTTATATTACATATATGGATAAGATATCTTGGAATAAAAGAAAAATATTACTAAAATAACTGTTAAATAAGGGAAAATAGTTCTAGTCCTCATCTGTAGATTTGAAAAACTTTTAAATCAGATTATTGACTTATTTATTGTAGCTTGCTTAACATCTTGTGAAAATATATTACGGATATTCAGCATCAAAACTCCTTAACACTACAATAATGTAGGTTCTGCATGAATGGCTGAACGGCATGAAGGCTGGAAAATCTGACTGCCACTGTTAGATTATGATATGTTGAATAGAGGCACACATTCTTCCGTGTAACAGGCATAGGGCACTAGCTTCAGCGAGTTGTTGCAAAGAATGTTGTATTCCTTATTCACGAAGGCTACAATTTAACTTCCCAATGTTGACCAGACGTGCAAGTGACTGCGTACTTTACATTACGCTCAGTCAAAAGGACTCCCAACTAAAGTCCGGGAATGACTATAGTTATATACCCTATTTAACCCTTTGAAAAATAAATCGGATTAAAACTAATGAATTAAGTTTTGCTTTACGTTTAAGTTTACTCATACAGAGAGGAAATATTTTGAACTTAAAAAAAGAGCTAGATTGAGAGTGTCTACAAAGTAAGCAATACCTGCATTGAAAGTAAGAGGTAAATAAATTATTTGATAAAACGTGCAAGATTCATTAAAAATATTGTTTACAATCACTTGCATAAACACGATTTAGCTTCAAAAAGAGGGAGAAAAATTATTTATGTCTTTAATAAATTATCGCAAAAGTATTATGCACTATAAGAATCCAAAAATCAGCTAATTTAAAACAATATGACAACCCAAAAAATGTTATATCTTTCATGTTCTGCAAAAATATCCCATTCTTGAAAAGTAGGATTATTGTAAGAACAACAAAAGAATTATGAATTATGATTCTGTTGGCGATCCTTTAACCCACGAAGACAGATTAAACTTATAACCGGATAACGATTCGGAACTATACCTCCTTAGTCTTAAAGCACTCAACAAGAAACTGGTATACAAAATCCCGTTTTATCTGTAAAAAATAAAAGTTTAATACAAAAACGTTGACGTTCAGTTGAAAGGAAATAGAAACAGAAACATGCATATCAGATTGTAGCTTTCCCGATAAAAAGTATCAGTCATCTTAAATCACAATCATCACATCTTATGTCTGCCTTTAGGCTAAAATACATTACAAGTTGATATAGAACAGCACATACACATTTAAACCAAAAGCTGCTGTTCGTCATAATAGATTTTATTCCCCTGTAACAGCTGTAAAGAAAAATACTACAATGTGTAGTAATCAACACATTGATGTACAAAATTATTTAAATGCAGAACAACGAATCACGTTTTAATCTTGCTGCAATTAAAATAAGGCGAGTTGATGTTAATCTACAAAATACCATACATATAGATATAAGAAGATGTTGTATGAGTGCCAATGAGACAACTCTCCATCCAAGTCAAAATTTATAAAAGTAAATCATTATAGGTCAAAGTACGGTCTTCAACACGCAGCCTTGGCTCACACCGAACAGCAAGCTATAAAGGGCTCCAAAAATTACTAGTGTAAAACCATTTAAACGGGAAAACCAACGGTCTAATCTATATAAAAAACGAGGAACGAGAAACACTTATGAACCACATCAACAAACGACAACTACTGAACATCAGATTTCTGACTTAGGACAGGTGCAAACAATTGCAGCGGGTTTAAACGTTTTAATGGTACCAAACCTTCACCCTTATCTGAAACAATAGTACAACATCACAATATAGAAAGACACACTATAAAATATCAATTGAAATGGCTTAACTCAATCAAAAGACATATTTACACCAGTGAACATACACTGAACAAATAAATTTGATCTATGATACAAAGTAAATACAAAATAAATAAACTAAGGGAAGAATAATTCAAGTAACATGTTATACCGCTATGAAATGTTAAACAATTTAAGAAAAACAATATGCTTGAACAAAAATATCAGCCATTTGCAATTACTTTAAACATAGGTAAATGAAAATAATTTTGTTGTTAGGTATACGTGTACAGTTCAAATGGTGAAAGGAAATATTTTTACAAAATAAATAATTTTGATGTTTATAGTACGAAGAAGTGAAAATTTATAGTAATACCAAACACTTATCCAAGCTAGTATATAGACCAGATATAACCCTGAAAAAGTAAACATTAAATAACAAAAAAGCATTACAATTAGTATCAACAGGTCAAATAAACAAGAAAGTACGATTTGAGAGTACTCGCAATTACTGACAGCTAGTTAAAAGCCAAAAACAATTAATAATAAAAAATCATCAGAGACTTAAATCAACTAAAAAACATCCCAGGGATTTAGAATTTTAACGTCATAGACAGTCAAAGAAGACATGACTTGTGCAATGCCAAAAATAAATGTATCGACAGGCAGAAGGATAGTTGGGAGTTAACCTCTTTATAGATCAAAATGAACGTGGGTGTGTCTTTATACATCCCGTTTGAAAAGAATACAAATTTAGTTATGTTTTAGTTTGCTGATGACAAAATCGATATTAGTGCCAATGTAAACTATATTCAATGATCTAATTGCAACATTGGTAAGATAACCTTTACTAATAAGTTTGTTTAAAGGTTCGAGGAGCTTACACGGATCACATAGTGATTTCCGCGCTTAAAGTAAATATTACCGTAAAATTTAGGATGTGAATTACCGTTTTTAATCAGTTTTCTACAGGTACAGTCAAATTAACTGATCAAATCTTTGTATCTATGAAGGAATTTAGTAAACGTTTTACGTAATTTATGGTTACGAAATTCCTGACTTAATAATTTACCAGTGATGCATTGATTACGTTCGTTAAAATCTATGACATCACTACACACTCAGGCATAACGAACTAGTTGGGATATATAAACACCGTATGATTTAGGAACATCGCCGTCTAAAAAAGGAAACTAACAATAGGGAATGAAAAGTCGTCTCTTTTGTCGTAAATTTTAGTATGGAGTTTTCCTTTAGAGATTGAAATGTCCAAATCTAGAAAAGGACAACTACTGCTGTTTATGTTAGATTTAGTAAAAGTAAGTTCTTTTTGGGTAAATTTCGGTAGTATATTTAAAAAACTCTGGATTATTTAACGAAAAATATCATCCAGATAACGGAAGGTATTGTTGAATGTATCAACCAATTGTAACAATGACGTGTCTTTACTGAGTTTGGTCATTAACTGAGATTCATAGCAATACAGGAATAAATCTGCTATTAAAGGGGAGCAGTTAGTGCCCATAGGAATACCTACTACTTGTCGATACACTTTATCGCCGAAACGTACATATATGTTGTACTTGTATTCAATTGTAGGATAATGAAAATAATGCTTTAAAAGTTTCATTCGACCAAAGCACTTTTCTGAAAATACAATGTTTAGGAACGCTCAAAACTAAGCATGTCAAAGCAACCGACTCATAAGTAATGAAGTACGTTTCTTGTCAAAACTCCAGGGTAGGAGTGTATGCTCATTTCTATTCATATGTGGTAGACTATCCGGTAGCCAATTTGTAGTTCCTCGGAACAACGTGCCTTGACAGGCTTTTCCGCATGTACAAGAAACAGGAACTGCGCCAACAGAAATTCACATGGAAGGCCTCGTGACAAAATACTTACGTAACTATCAAAACTACTAAACTTTAAACAATTTCCTAAATATAAATAATGTACACAGTGACACATTGACCGCCATCAGATTTCCTCTGTTAGACATAATGGACATAATGTTGTCACATTGTAGAAATAATAAAGGTGGGGTAAACTATTATTTCAGACATATATGTCGTATGTAAGGACTGGTAAGAACAACGATATATAGAAGTAGCAATATGGAAAAGGAAGATGTATTAAAACTATCATTAACTTGCTACTTGTATTATGTCATTTCTTATTAAATTACTTCAATAGGTCTTCCTGGTTGTATTGTATAGTAAGAATATTTTATTCCTGATGTATATGATGTACACCATACTTGCATATTATTGGTTTACCTTTAAATGCGTTTTCTCAACTATTTGAATCTTCCGCATTCATATCACGTTCTAAGTGCAACTTATTGGTATCGTATGGTTGTAATCGGAGCATCGAAGAAACACATTGGTATTTCAACGTCCTTGATCTGAAAAAATTGAAAACAACAATATATAAATTGAATGCAGCTTAACTTCTTCAAATACGCTCAAAGCCAAATCATTGAAAGCCAAGGATAAATAAGAACCAACCAAAACAAGTGATAAGGTTTTGAACTGTCTAAATAAATTTCGTGCCTTTGAAACATATTTCTTTATCTACCTTCATAAGACATGCTAGGTAAATTTTCAGGACTATTCAAGAGGAAAATAGTAATATTTATATACCAAACAATCAAGAAATAAAAAGGAAAACAAGTATTCTCTCATGCGTTTACCCAAAGGCTATCGATAATGTGAATATGAAGTAATACCAGTATAGAGATGAGACCAAATTGGTACTTGTCTTATCTTTTTCTTAAGAAATGAAAAAAAGTATTCATGTCTACGTTTTGCAGATAATAAATTAGTTCTCTTTAACGCAACAGTGTAGCACTACTGTACCTTTTTATATGTTCCACTATACGCAATGTCGGAAGATTTATCAGCAAAATTAAAAACAAAAATGTCAGAGAATAAAATTTCTGGAAACCAAACTCTCATCTGTTTTTTTTGTAATATTTTACTTTGATTTAGATTGTATAATATTATCTTCATTATTCTAAGTCAGTATTCAGGCGAGAAAATTCAATTTACCAAAAATCGGCAGTCATACATCATGCTTTAAAGATATTTGTTTTGCCTTTGTAAATACTTTTTTCCTGCTTATTTGAACATTGCTATTTACAGCGTGTGCAAGAAGGTCAGTTGAATACACAAATCTATAAATCAAACGGTGCGCCGTCTTTACAAATATCTGTCAAATACTACATACGTCTTTGTGTCTCTTTTTCGGTATTAACAGATTTTTATATTGAAAATTAACCTTTTTTAGACACGGATTAAAATACAGAAAATAAATTAATATCTTTGTTTGGAGGGAAAAAATAATTCAGTTTCCATCGAAAAAGTTATTTTTTTATAGTTTTTATTCCTAACAATTCCCAATTCTATGATCTTTTGAGTTTTTCTGTATTCCTCAGACCAATTTGTTGTTCAACATATAAGTACCAATTGATATTTCATTACCTTTGTCTATTGATAATACTTCTGTGAAACCAGTAATGACGCACTCTAGGTTGTTGTTGTCTCTGCATTTAATCCATCATTAAAGAATTCGAAAAATTGTACGGATTAAAAGATCAATTATTTGTTAATATGTTTCAGTCATTAAACAGTTGAGAATTGAATGCCATACAAATGCATACAAAAAGCTCAAGAAGTACTTAAGTTTGTTGATATTCGCTTATCACATTTTGGAAATAATTGAGAACTAAATGAAAGAATAAGTAGTATGCCCATTTCTAGGATTAAAAACCAAAAAGCAAGTTCTCGCAAAGCGTTTGGTGTTCGTACCGGCTGACAAAGCAGCCAACAATGTGGTGGTGCTGTGACCTAAATACTACACGGAAGTCAATAGGAATGAAATGGAAATGATAAATTTATCACAGGGATACTCGGATTAACGATGTTATTTGAGTAAATTGTTAAAACAGCAGGTATGAAATAAAAGTTATTTACTTAAAAAATAAGAATGAAATTATACATTCAACTTCATTCAAGGACGTGCGCTCCTCAGTATTAGTTACCTAAGTTTTTGAGTTTGCCATTCTTTATACTACACTTCCGCACAATTTTATATAGCAATTTAATTAAATTGTCGTTTACAAAATCTGATTGCAAATTAATTTGCTACAACTCATATATTAAGACTTTCGTTCTCTTATCAGCAAATTATTATATATATATATATTTATTTTTATCCAACGCAATCATAGGTTAGAACGTTGTTTTCAATTTAGACTTGTTTATATTTTTTCGTTTGGGCTTGTATTATATTTGCCTTCGGGTTTATATGATCCGTTCATCCTATTTTGACGCCTCAAAATTCAAGAGTCTATTCTTAATTTAGGTAAATTGTATGGCTTTCCAAATATCGTTTCGATTCCTAACATCACTGAAGAGACATTAATTGTCGAAATCCGGATATGGTGTACAAAAACCTTTTCACCTTTTGTTTGCGGTATACCATCTTTTCCGCAAGATTATTGTTTTCTGTTTAGTATTAAATTTATAATTAAGATCCATTTATTACATCGGTGATCCGTTTATTTGGCAATCGCCAATGGCAGTCAGCAGGGTTTAAGGACATTTGTTGTTCGACCTGTTAGTCAAATGCGTTTTGTTAAAATATACTTTTTCACTTTTTTGGTCTTTTGAAAAATGTTGTTTGTGCTGTATTTAGACCCCTCTAACAAGAAATTTGTTTTGCATGCACACGTATCAAAATTGCGGTTTTTATCCAACGCAATCATAGGTTTGAACGTTGTTTTCAATTTAGACTTGTTTATATTTTTTCGTTTGGGCTTGTATTATATTTGCCTTCGGGTTTATATGATCCGTTCATCCTATTTTGACTCCTCAAAATTCAAGAGTCTATCCTAAATTGAGGTAAATTGATTTGGTTTGTTCGGTCTTTCTCTTTTGCTTTACCGAAAGCTTCTGAAATATTTTTGTTCTTATAACCTCTTGATTTAAGTTGCTGTCTGAGTTGTCCCAAACGGTTGTTTAATTTTGATTCCGATGAACAAATTCGTTTTAACCTGATGGCTTGGCTGTACGGAATGCTCCGGGAACAGTGTTTTGGGTGACAACTCTTCGGAGAGAGAAATTGGTGTTTATCAGTTTTTTTGGTGTGAAGGTCGGTTGTCATGACTCCGTTTTCTAAAGTTATGGTGGTGTCGAGAAACGCAATTTTCTCATTTGAAACTTCAGATGTGAACTTTATAGATTGATGAAAGTTATTACAGAAATCGAGAAATTCTTGCAGACGTTCTGCAGTTTCGTTCCATTTGATGTCGATGTCATCAATATAACGGAGCAAGACAAGGGTTTGTTATGGTACAATCGAAAGGATGCGTTCTTCGAGACTCCCCATGAAAATGTTGGCAAAAGAAGGTGCCATTTTGGTTCCCATACTGGTACCGTCAATCTGCAATTGTACCATACCAACCCCTGTCTTGGCTCCGTCATATTGAGGACATCGACATCAAAACTTGATGACGGTTAAATTACTGAAGGGCCATCCAGCAGTAACAAAGTTATATCAGGAGCCACTGGGTAATCCATTACAGCATAAAGTAAATTCGGCCAAAATTACCAGTTGAGTAACTAGTTGCGCAACTGGAAATCCGCCAAGAAATTTACCGCATGACAAATGTAACAGCAAGAATCAACAAATGTCAAATAACAACATCAACATTTACATCAACATCAAGTTAAATTCAATACGATCAACATCATTCAAATTTTCATTGATAAACTGAATAATTTAAACTCAACATTTGAATCTATTTTAATCATTGTTAGGGAAAACCAAACAATGGGGAAATTTTAAAAACATTTCAGAGCACCTTGAATCTGATTTAGGAATATATCATTTCCGATGAAGGAAAGATGCAACCCATCTTAACTAAAAGGGCCAACTTGCTTATCCTCAAAATCTGTATGTTTAAACACGTAACCTCCTATTTCAAGCAAATATGAACGCAATCCCTTATTTATTCTCCGTCTAGTAGTTTCCATAGCTCCAGTGTTATTGGAGAACCTCCATTTAAATCTAGGTAATATACTTGACCACACTAATGCAGTGCCAGGTAAATCTTTGAGAGAATGGCTATGGCAAACTTCATATGATAGAGTAATTCTCCACAAGATGTGTCCCCAATGTCATTACCCTCACAGTGAATAATAACAGCAAACGGAACACTTCTCCAATTAATAATACATTGTATCAAACTAACCAAATTCTGCCATTTCATACCCGACAAACTAACTGACATCCAATTTTCTCTAATCCGAGCGATGCACCTACAGACATAATTTGAGCGTGATCACTTGCTCTTGTGACAATTGAAGAGCCAATTACCCAAATATCTTTCAGGTACCCTGAAATTAAGTTTTTAAATACTATACGAGGTTTGTTCCTATATTACCTATGTAAGCAGCTGATTTCCATCGACCTTTCATTTTAATACTATTTTCATCTAAACCATCAAGAAAAGACTGTGTTGCAGCTCCAATACGTAGAGTTTTTTCATTTGCATGACAAAATATGTCCATCATTTTTATGTCTCATGGCAAAGTAGTCTGACATCAACTGAACAGGACAAACCGAACTAGTTTTATTCCTTTCCAAAACGATCGTGACTGAATTACCCAGCTGATCAGTTTTACAAGAAGGAATTGTAATATTAAGTGACCCTGAATTAGAATCAATTGTTATATTGGATCGTTTTACAATATGGTTCTCATAAAAATTTGATTTCACAATTTCTCCAACACGAAGAAATCCAAAAAATGCAACTGACAGTCGTGTCACTTATTTAAACGAAGCATGCCACTGAGCATCTTTTGAACTATAAAACAATTAGTGTTGTCCAAAAACCCATTAATTTTATGATAAAAACTAATGCCTGAAAGGTACGCTTTCACCGTAAAATATGAATATTCTTCCTTCAACCTGTAAGCTGTACAGGAAATAATATTTTTTACAACAGACTTGTTATCTGAATGAAATATTATTTTCTTTCTTTGCCACAGACTACCCCACAAATAAAAAGCTAATGCGATAGGGATCATTTCTAAAAAAGTGATGTCTCTGAAAACGTCTTCCTTCCAATTCATAGGCCAAGCTAAATATGACCATTTCCTTTTAAAATAGACACCACATTCGCCGCCTATTCTCCCGGCACTATCGGTTAAGAGATTCAAAACAGAGCTCGACAACCACTCGTCGTCCAAAATATAAGAAATCTCATTATAATTTTCTAAAAATATTTTCCAAATTGAAATATCATTCAAAATATCTTTTGATATTCTGATTAAGTGATGCGGTTTTTTTCACTCTCTGACACGCCATATATAAACGTCTGCTAAAAGCACGTCCAGCTGGTAAAACCCTGGCACAAAAGGCCAATGAACAACATAAAGATTGTGACCTAAATATGCTATTCTCGTGCTTCGGTCTTGTCCTCAGCTAAAGGAACCCCTAATTCAACACATACATTGCAAAACGTGCTCATTAATTTGTCGGTATGTTCCGCTCCAGCAAATAAAAAATCATCTAGATAGTGATCAATATCATTTAGTCCAGATTTTCTTTCTACAGCCCAGTGCAAAAATGAAGAAAATCAATTAAAATGACTACAGCAGACCGATAACCCCATGGGCAATGTCTTCTTTATGAAATACCAATCTTCAATTTTAAAGCCCAATAAATCAAACTCGCCAGGAAACATTGGCAATAATCTGAAGGCGGACTTTATATCCATATTGGCAATTTCCGCTTTAAAACCTAACTTTTTTATCATGTTTACTGCATTGTCAAAAGTTGAATATTTTACTGAAGTATAGAAATCATCGATAAAATCATTGACGCCACTATTAGCTGGTGAAGACAAATGAGTTATTAAACGAAAACCACCCGCTTTCTTTTGCACAATGCCTGTGGGAGAAACTCGTAGATTTGAAATAGGTCGATAATAAAAGGGGCCAGCAATTCTGCCATTTTCCACTTCACACATGACATTTTCCCAAGCTAAATTTGGATCTTGTAAAACCGACTTTAAATTTTTGCTTTCATAAGCAACCCTTGGGCCTGTATAATGTGTTCGAAAACCATATTTAAAACCATTATATAATATATTTGCCGATGCTTTATCGGGGTAGTCTTTCAACATATTCTCTAAAACCGTAGTCTCAATAGGGGTAAAACCCAAACACCAAATTTCATACTGTTGATTGCAAGCTGTAAAAAATTATAAAATTTGAAATTATTAAAATTGCATCCATGGAAAGTTGGCCTGCCGACCTGGAAATCTATATTTATTAGTCGAAAAACGAGTATTTCGGTTAAAATATCTATGTGGATTCAAAAACTTAGTTGACTGGATTGTAGCTCTAACACTGGACTGATACCTTAGTGCAAAATTGTGTGTAACAGGTGCCCTAGGGTAATTTTGATACCTAGGAGCAGAATATTGCGAAGTTACAGAACTTCGAGGACTCTAGCTTGTTATATGAATAAGTTGTACAATACATCAAAGGATGGAACTAGCTACATCTTATACATGAATGGCTATATACACAATTCATACGAGTACAAACACTCTTAAAATTATAATCGTAATTTAACTCTGTTAACAGTGTTAGATGTATAAGAAGTTGTCTGTTGAACATGATTTATGCCTACTGCAACAAACTGAAGCCATAGCTGCCCATCAATGACGTCCCATGCACGCATATGATCTCGAGTTTTGAAATTGCTTGTCATATTTATAAATGTTCTCAGGTACATTAGCCCCCCCCCGCATAATAGTCATGTAGCTAATCAAATAATTTGACAAATTAGGATATCTGTAATAAAATTTTTATACACTCACAGATGTTAGATTTTACGTTTGAATATTTGTTTCTTTCGATTAAAATGTCCCCATCTCCATCAACACCCACCTAGCACTTTCTTCGGTTGATCAATATAAGAAACAAAATTTTTGTACAGTAATTGAGCCAAATCAACATATTCTAAATTCCAAATTTGATTTTAAATTTTTTGTGGTACAAACACATCAACATCATTACTAGTAGGTATAATTAAAACCTCACCATTTTGAACAGTATTTAGAGCTGTGGGCTGCACTGGATGAAGAGCCTGAACAAATCCCTGACCAGTAACTTGTTGTTCAGGGGGCTGTTGGGGGACAAAATGTGGCATTCCAACCTGTTGTGGTGATATAATTGGCTGTTGCGGTTGCAATAACGGCTGTTGTGGTGGCAATAACTGCTGTTGTGGTGGCATTAACTGCTGTTGTGGTGCCTTTACGGCTGTTGTGGTGGCAATAACGGCTGTTGTGGAATTTGGTTGGCTTCATTTTGTACAATTTAAAGTCGGTTTTACAAGATCCAAATTTAGCTTGGGAAAATGTCATGTGTGAAGTGGAAAATGGCAGAATTGCTGGCCCCTTTTATTATCGACCTATTTCAAATCTACGAGTTTCTCCCACAGGCATTGTGCAAAAGAAAACGGGTGGTTTTCGTTTAATAAATCATTTGTTTTCACCAGCTAATGGTGGCGTCAATGATTTTATCGATGATTTCTATACTTCAGTAAAATATTCAACTTTTGACAATGCAGTAAACATGATAAAAAAGTTAGGTTTTAAAGCGGAAATTGCCAATATGGACATAAAGTCCGCCTTCAGATTATTGCCAATGTTTACTGGCGAGTTTGATTTATTGGGCTTTAAATTTGAAGATTGGTATTTCATAAAGAAGACATTGCCCATGGGGTTATCGGTCTCCTGTAGTCATTTTAATTGATTTCTTTATTCATTTTTGCACTGGGCTGTAGAAAGAAAATCTGGACTAAATGATATTGATCACTATCTAGATGATTTTTTATTTGCTGGAGCGGAAAATACCGACAAATTAATGAGCACGTTTTGCAATGTATGTGTTGAATAAGGGGTTCCTTTCGCTGAGGACAAGACCGAAGCACGAGAATAGCATATTTAGGTATAAAAATTGACACAGAAAAAATGCAAATTCAAATTCCAGAAAACAAAGTAATTGAATTGCTACAAAAGTTGAATGATACAAGTAATCATAAAAAGATAACTTTAAAACAATCACAATCTTTATGTTGTTCATTGGCCTTTTGCGCCAGGGTTTTACCAGCTGGACGTGCTTTTAGCAGACGTTTATATATGGCGTGTCAGAGAGTGAAAAAAAAACCGCATCACCTAATCAGAATATCAAAAGATATTTTGAATGATATTTCAATTTGGAAAATATTTTTAGAAAATTATAATGAGATTTCTTATATTTTGGACGACGAGTGGTTGTCGAGCTCTGTTTTGAATCTCTTAACCGATAGTGCCGGGAGAATAGGCGGCAAATGTGGTGTCTAATAAAAGTAAATGGTCATATTTAGCTTGGCCTATGAACTGGAAGGAAGACGTTTTCAGAGACATCAATTTTTAGAAATGATCCCTATCGCATTAGCTATTTATTTGTGGGGTAGTCTGTGGCAAAGAAAGAAAATAATATTTCATTCAGATAACAAGTCTGTTGTAAAAATTATTAATTCCTGTATAGCTTACAGGTTGAAGGAAGAATATTCATATTTAAAGGTGAAAGCGTTACTTTCAGGCATTAGTTTTTATCATAAAATTAATGGGTTTTTGGACAACACTGATTGTTTTATAGTTCAAAAGATGCTCAGTGGCATGCTTCGTTTAGATAAGCGACACGACTGTCGTAAGCCTATTACTATTGATATATTAATAAGACTTTTAGATGCACTGAAATTAGTTTGTTATTTAGTATATGAAACATGTTTATTCAAAGTTTCATTTTTAGTTGCATTTCTTGGATTTCTTCGTATTGGAGAAATTGCGAAATCAAATTTTATGAGAACCATAATGTAAAACGATCCAATATAACAATTGATTCTAATTCAGGGTCACTTAATATTACAATTCCTTCTTGTAAGACTGATCAGCTGGGTAATTCAGTCACGTTCGTTTTGGAAAGGAATAAAAGTTGTTCGGTATGTCCTGTTCAGTTGATGTCAGACTACTTTGCCATGAGACATAAAAATGATGGACATTTATTTTGTCATGCAAATGAAAAAACTCTACGTATTGGAGCTGCAACACAGTCTTTTCTTGATGGTTTAGATGAAAATAGTATTAAAATGAAAGGTCGATGGAAATCAGCTGCTTACAAAGGTTATATAGGAACAAACCTCGTATAGTATTTAAAAACTTAATTTCAGGGTACCTGAAAGATATTTGGGTAATTGGCTCTTCAATTGTCACAAGAGCAAGTGATCACGCTCAAATTATGCCTGTAGGTGCATCGCTCGGATTAGAGAAAATTGGATGTCAGTTAGTTTGGATCGGTATGTCGGGTATGAAATGGCAGAATTTGGTTAGTTTGATACAATGTATTATTAATTGGAGAAGTGTTCCGTTTGCTGTTATTATTCACTGTGAGGGTAAGACATTGGGGACACATCTTGTGGAGAATTACTCTATCATATGAAGTTTGCCATAGCCATTCTCTCAAAGATGTTACCTGGCACTGCATTAGTGTGGTCAAGTATATTACCTAGATTTAAATGGAGGTTCTCCAATAACACTGGAGCTATGGAAACTACTAGACGGAGAATAAATAAGGGATTGCGTTCATATTTGCTTGAAATAGGAGGTTACGTGCTTAAACATACAGATTTTGAGGATAAGCAAGTTGGCCTTTTTAGTGAAGATGGGTTGCATCTTTCCTTCATCGCCAATGATATATTCCTAAATCAGATTCAAGGTGCTCTGGAAATGTTTTTTTAAAATTCCCTCATTGTTTGGTGTTCCCTAACAATGATTAAAATAGATTCAAATGTTAAGTTTAAATTATTCAGTTTATCAATGAAAATTTGAATGATTTTGATTGTATTGAATTTAACTTGATGTTGATGTTGATGTTGTTATTTGACATTTGTTGATTCTTGCTGTTACATTTGTCATGCGGTAAATTTCATGGCGGATTTCCAGTTGCGCAACTAGTTACTCAACTGGTAATTTTGGCCGAATTTACTTAATGCTGTAATGGATTACCCAGTGGCTCCTGATATAACTTTGTTACCGCTGGATGGCCCTTCAGCAATTTAACCGTCATCAAGTTTTTATTGACAAGTTTGTTGTGCTTCTTTGTTGCAATAAATGCCATGACAAATTTACAGCCAAATAAAGCTTTTGATTCACAGATTATTTGTTAGATTCAGTACATCATGAGGTCAAACAATGAGAATACAGATGTAAACAATATAAGTACACTTACATTTTATCTAGGCCCCCTTTTCAATCAATATATATATATATATATATATATATATATATGTTTTTATCCAACGCAAACATAGGTTTGAACGTTGTTCTCAATTCACATTTTCCAAAAGACCAAAAAAGTGAAAAAGTATATTTTAACAAAACGCATTTGACTAACAGGTCGAACAACAAATGTTCTTAAATCCTGCTGACTGCCATTGGTGATTGCCAAATAAACGGATCACAAGGTGTAATAAATGGATCTTAACTATAAATTTAGTCAGTCAGCAGGTTTTAAGGACATTTGTTGTTCGACCTGTTAGTCAAATGCGTTTTGGTAAAATATACTTTTTCATTTTGGTCTTTTGAAAATGTTATTTGTGCTGTATTTAGACCCTCTAACAAGAAATTTGTTTTGCATGCACACGTATAAAATTGCGGTTTTATCCAACGCAATCATAGGTTTGAACGTTGTTTTCAATTTAGACTTGTTTATATTTTTCGTTTGGGCTTGTATTATATTTGCCTTCGGGTTTATACGATCCGTTCATCCTATTTTGACTCCTCAAAATTCATGAGTCTATCCTAAATTGAGGTAAATTGTATGGCTTTCCAAATACCGTTTCGATTCCTAACATCACTGAAGTGTTCGCAAGTTTACTGTTTTCTGTTTATATATATATATATATATATATAAACAAGTCTAAATTGAAAACAACGTTCAAACCTATGATTGCGTTGGATAAAACCGCAATTTTATACGTGTGCATGCAAAACAAATTTCTTGTTAGAGGGTCTAAATACAGCACAAACAACATTTTCCAAAAGACCAAAAAGGTGAAAAGTATATTTTAACAAAACGCATTTGACTAACAGGTCGAACAACAAATGTTCTTAAACCCTGCTGACTGCCATTGGCGATTGCCAAATAAACGGATCACCGATGTAATAAATGGATCTTAATTATAAATTTAATACTAAACAGAAAACAATAAACTATATATATATATATAACCTGTCTAATAGGGTACAGCATCACCAAAAAATGACAATAAACGAACAAATGTAACTATAAATATTTCGGATAACAGATATCCTTCATCAGTATGAACACGATGTAAAATGAATCAGATCAATCTATTCTGATTATTAAACTATAGCAATATTGAATTCTTTACAATAAAAAAAGTGAAACAGTTTCACCCGAACATCATATGTAGAGACCCTAATAAATTTTTAAAATTTCCAAAAAACAATTCAAAGACAGCCTAAAATGAAAATAGTAATTAGAGATATGAACTGGCACAACTCTAAAATTCCAAAATGACGTCAGTTAAGATGTTACAACAACTGCGTGTAAATACATTCCCAAAAAACAGCACTGATCGATATAAGCTGGTAAAATATGTCAGACAGAGGCTACATATTTATCATCCCAAATAAATAGCAGTTTTATAATGAAAAGAAAAAAATAATAGTAAACTTGGGCTAAGGTTAAATAATTTGACGTGGATGCGTACTTGTACATCCCTACCAAATGAAAAGAACCCTGGTATTTAAACTAGTAAAATTCAAAAATTCCAAAAGAATCCTTGAACTGTAAGAGTCAAGTTAGGAAGCCGGAGTAACTGGAAACAAATGATGTCAGGAAAATGAGTGATGGTAGGAAAATGAGTGACTCATTCTGTGTTTTTTCATTTATGCCCTCTAAGGAAACTGTCCTTAGCTTTCTTATCCAAAACCTTTCCTGAGCAAGTCTTTCGGCCCTTGACCAACCCTCGTTGTGGTCTATGATTGTGATTAAGGTTTTGAGATCAGCTTAGGCGTGCCCAGGTGATCTCAAATGACGACTTACGGGAGGTCGGGCTTGCAGGTGTAGTCACTTCGATGACCATTCATGCGTTTGTTGAATGGCTGTTCTGTCTCGCCAATATACTGCATACCACATCGACACTGAAGAAGGTATACAACATTCTGTGTTTTGCAAGTTACATTACAAAATATAGTGTACACAGACCCAGTGGAGTGGCAAGTAAATGCTTGAGTATTCAGTATTTGTTGGCAAGTCAGACATCGTCTGTTACCACACGACTTGCACCATCCTGCAGTTGAACAGCTTTTATTAGAGGAGACGTCAGCTCTTACAAATAAGTCTTTCAGACTTGCTGGTCTCCGAAAAGCTAAGACAGGAGGATTGGGAAAGATCTTGGACAATTTTGGGTGCTTGCAATAGTTTACCAATTGGCATGGATCAAACGTGAAAGGTTAGTTAAGGCGGGATTGTATGTTAAAACAAACGGAACTATTTTGCTGCGCCTCTTCTGTTTGTACTGTAATAGGTCATTGCGGCTGTTGTTATTAGCACGCGCAAACCCCTTATCTATGTCCAATTTCTTATAACCTCGTTTGGTCAAAAAACCGCGAAGTTCCTGAAACCGTTTAGTGACAGCCTCCTCAGAGGAGCAAATCCGCTTTACTCTGAGAGCTTGACTGTACGGGATACTTTTTGTACAATGTTTGGGGTGACAGCTTTGGGGATAAATATACTGATGTTTATCTGTAGGTTTACAGTAGAAATCTGTTGATATGACACCGTCCTTAATAGATGTAGTAGTGTCTTAGAAAGATATTTTGGAGTCGGAAATTTCATATGTAAATTTAATTGACTGGTGTGCGTTGTTTGCATGTCTGATAAAATCATCCATTTCATGTCAACATCATCGATGAAACGGAACCAAGACAGAGTTTTGGAAAAAGATGTTGAAATAATTTGTTTCTCTAATTTTCCCATGAAAATATTGGCGTATGACGGTGACATTTTCGTCCCCATCGCTGTCCCGTTTATCTGAAGGTAATGTTCACCATTAAAGGTGAAATTGTTGCATTTCAGAACCAGAATGAGCAGCTGGACTAAACATTCGGTAGGTGGTTCTAAGGTGTTGCGAGAGTCCCATATTTTCTTACACGATTGTATTCCGTCATCACAGAATAACAACGAACAACTAAAATTAATTCACGACAGTACACAATTACAGCATAATAGGATTATGAACTGCAAGTCACACGAATGTATCAACGCCACAAAAAGTGACGTCTCAGATAAATTTCTAAAAATTGAATATAAAATCGGGATTAAGTTTGTAATGGTGTTATTTGATGTATTTTCTAACAATTACAAGAGTATTAATATAGAATTGTATTAGAAATGGTGTAATTAATTGTATTGTCTAACTAAGTCGGTTTTTCTTCTAAATCAAACTGTGTAAGAATGTAATAAAATTTGACAAAAAAAGAAGAATTTCAGGTGAAAAGTGAGAGTGTTTTGTATACTATTGAAGAAATCACATAATTATGTTCGTTGCAATGGACGATATGTACATCGTCTAAACCTTTGACAGTGATCAATGACCTCAAGAGTACCCAATGTAAGTGTCGTAACATCTTCACATCATGCTGGATAAACAAATTAAGTTAGTGCATTTGTCGTATCATCTTTTCGTATCACACTCCGTGCAGTGTACGTGATACGTGCAATATCTTTGCAGGCAAAAATAGATAACAGGCCTCAACTGTAAGAGAATGAAATAAAGATATGCCATTTATCGTTGAAATCCAAACAATATAGACGAATCTTTGATTGTTGATCGTTCCATGTTTGGTGAATTTCTTGGAATTGATTCATGGGATGATGTTTTTATATGTGGTTTACAAACAAAAAATAAAATAACAAAAGTACCGAACTCCAAGGAAAATTTAAATCGCAAAGTCCTTTATCAAATGGCAAAATCAAAAGCTCAAACACATCAAACGAATGGAAAACAGCTGTCATATTCCTGACTTGGTACAGGCATTTCCTTATGTAGAAAATGGTGGATTAAACCTGGTTTTAAGGCTAGCTAAACCTCTCACGTGTATGAAACCTATATTGTTCAGGGATATGTAAAATTTTTTTTTTTTATAAAGGTAGAACAAGAGCTAGCTATTATTTTAAGATTGATATAGCATGAAATGTAAAATCACAAAAATACCTAACTCCGAGGAAAATTCAAAACGGAAAGTCCCATTCAAATTGCAAAATCAAAACCTCAAACACATCAAACGAATGGATAACAACTGTCACATTCCTGACTTTGTACAGGCATGTTCTTATGTAGAAAATGGTGGATTAAACCTGGTTTTATAGCTAGATAAACCTCTCACTTGTATGATAGTCGCATAAAATCCCATAATATTGAAAACGATGTGTGAACAAAACAAACAGACATAATAGGTAAAAATGTCAAAATAGGGGTATAACAGTCAACATTGTGATTAAATCGTAATCACTAAAAAACAAACAAATATGTAACAAAGAAACACAAAAAGGCATATAGACAAAACAAACAAACAAAACTGAAAGACAAGAATACAAAAATCTACCATAGCACAATAACGCAATGACGGGATGAAAAAGTACCGAGCCACGTCAAATGAATATCACCAAAAAAAGACTAAACAGTAAAGGTAATATACAAAAGACAAATTAAAGAATACTATAACACGTTATTAAGATGATAAACAATGTGAATTTTTACAGACACGTTACGTGTATTTTGATGCGTATCATCGGTTTTGAATCCTTAACCAGTTCGGAATGGTTGTTTGAAATTCTCTTTATGTTTTATATCAAGGATTTTGATGAACTGTAATTTGAATAAGGCTATGTGCAGATCTTTTATTTAACCATTATGTACATTAAGATTAATATTTTTATTCTTGTAGCTAAAGGTAATAACGACACGAAATGCAATGTTCAAAATATCATTGTTGATTGCAGCCATTTAGTCTTGACCACAATACCGAGGCACCTACCAGTAAACGCGACAAGTCTTGACTTAAGTAAGAACAGCATCAACATAGAAAAAGGCTTTACCTTTCAGTATTTGCGAAATATCACCGACCTTAATTTGGGATACAATTTGATACAAATAATCGAGATAAATGCTTTCCATGGGTTACATCGTCTACGAAGTCTACATCTCAACGACAATTCTTTAAAAAAATTTCCCGACGGAATGTTCGACAGCCTGAATTGGTTGCAAGATTTGTCCATTGATAGCAATAAGTTACAATACTTCCAAGATAATAAAATAAAAGAACTGTCAAAGATCTTGTCACTGAGGACCCTTTCGTTTGACATATATCAAGATTTCAAATTTCCCAGTCAATGGTCTACGCTAAGTAAGTTGACCAATTTAAGGATTTTTGCTAGGTCGGCAAAAGTACAGTTCAACAAGGAAATGTTCGTTCATGTTAACGTGATGGATGCCAATAATGTCTCTGTACATACATGTTGTGCCGTTCATATCGGAAGATTTTCTCGAATATTTTCCTAAATTAGATTCAATAACACTGTCGATAGGTAGTGATTTACCTAACAATCCAATAGACCAAGTTTTCAAATCTTTTGGAGTTTTCAGAGGAAGGAACATGACAAACATTGAAATAAGGTCCGGCAGATTTAAAACGGGTTTACTTTAAATAAAAAAAGAATGAAGTATTTATCGTCAATTTGTTTGAAACGACTGACATTGTATGATTTATATATTAGAGATTTTCTTATATATGCGTTTCAAGTATTTTCTCTTCAAAGCACATGTCTTGAGTACTTGAAGATTTCTAAAAATATTATCATAGACCGAGGAGCGTCTTGTTTTACCTTTTTTCAGAACTTTAAAAATTTGAAAATTTTGAAAATTACAAGTAATTGGCGTCGTTTGAGAAGTAAACGCTCACAACCATCAAGATTATATACACAAAGTTTCTCGTGTTACCAAAAACCCTTGAAGAGTTGTATATAGAAGATAACATGGCTGGTGATGCGGTCAATATTAAATTGATAAACGGTCTTAATCTTCGTGTGTTAAGTTTGAAGGACAATGACATCTGGTCATGCGAAGGTAGTTTTGCAGGAGTTATAAATGTAGAGTATTTTGATATGTCTGGATGGACATGCGAAAAGCTGTCAATCAACTTGCTATATGGTTTCCCAAATTTAAAGACATTGAAAGCAAGTTGGTCACTTCTAGGACATGGATTTGTCAATACTGCTGGAGCTAGTTCTTTCTTGAGTAAGAATCTGAGATTGCAAGATATTAATATTTCGTCTAATAGGATAAACAGTATACCAAATGGATTATTTTTGCACCCATTTGAGCAGTTATTATCAGTCAACATGTCACATAACTATCTCACAATATTTTCTAAATTTCATGCAAGTATTAAAGCATTAAATTTAATTGATTTGACCTTTAACAGTATAACACACTTCAATAATGAAGACATTAAACAAATTGAAAAGATTGGAGAAGTTAATATACTCTTGGGAGGAAATCCCTTTCAATGTTCCTGTAAAACTTTACAGTTTTTAAAGTGGTTAGGTCAAACAAACCGAGTTCTGGATATTTTAGATCTGACATGTGTAACTGAAAAGGCTTCCCGTAGGTTTATATCTGAAGTTATTTCCAACATGAAGACATTTGAGATTTCTTGCAAAACGAAATTCTGGTTGCCGTTTGCTGTGTCTATAACCTCTATTATCGTATTGGCAATAATAACAACCGTCATATTCTTTCGATATAAATATGCTGTTGAGTATTTTTTATTTAGATTGAAAATGAAAATGAAAAATTACAAAGAATTGCAGCAGGAATATACTTATGATGCTTTTATATCATACAGTCATACAGATGCGGAATGGGTAAAACAGTTCTATGACAAGATAAATAGTATGGACTTTGAATTATGCCTGGACGCCAAGGACTTTATTGCTGGTAACAGTATAGCTGAAAATGTTATTAATGCAATCGATTCCAGTAGAAAGGTTATATTTATTTTAACTCATAATTTCTTGAAGAGTAATTGGGGGTCGTATGAAATGGAAATGACTCGTATGCATGCTTTTCAGAAAGGAAGAGAAGACATGGTGATTATCGTTGTAAAAGATCAGATTGAAGTTGATGGAATGCCAGATGTAATGAAAGAAATGTGGTTTAAAATTAAAAGTATCAAATGGCCAAATGATGATAATCTGCCATACAATACGGAGGACATTTTGTATGACAAGATGAAGATTTCTCTCAAACGGAAGGAACAAACGATCAGGAAATTAGTTGTATAGAGCTGTTGTCATCATTTATATACAATAAGCAAAACAAGAAGTGAGCAGTATCCTTTAACTTTACTTTCCGCTATATAGGGGCTGTTTTCTCACTAAATAATTCAAAATTTGGTGACTATGTTGAACGCATCTATCCCATCGAATTTGAGATAAAGGATACAACAGATACAGTTTAGTCTGCCTCATATCTTGACTTACATCTAGAAATTGACAATGAGGCCCGAATGTGACCTACCGAATTAGATTTATTACCGGGTTTGTACTAACATGAGCAACACGACGAACGCCATATGTGGAGCAGGATCTAACTACCCTTCCGGAGCACCTGAGATCACCCCCAGCTTTTGGTGGAGTTCTTGTTGCTCAGTTTTTAGTTTCTATGTTGTGTTTTGTGTTCTTTTGTTTGTTTGTCTGTTTTTTTTCTTTTTTAGCCATGGCTTTGTTTATTTTCCATTTATGATTTTGAATGTCCCTTTGGTATCTTTCGCCTCTCTTTTTGAATACATTTCTTTTACATGAAGCAGATGTTTTCATAAAAATAAGGAGTTTTGGTATAATTGCCAATGAAACAACTAACTACCAAAATTCAAATGAGGTGGATGTAAGTAATTATTTAAATAATTAGGATGAAAGACATCTCAAAGATAGTATAAAATTATATTACTTCAACCCCTCTTAACTATGTGACTGTAGAAATTGGAACACTGTTTATTTAACAAAATGTATTCTATGTATAATTAATCATCTTTTGGTTTTGAATTTATATATTGGTTCTAACATGGAAACTTTTTAATAAATCAAAACATATATATGTACATTGATATCCAGTTATGGACGCTCTTGTGTGTTGGCGTTTGTTTTTGTTGCACTTCGGTGTTCCTGTTGTTCCTTTGTTTTCCTCTTATAGTTGATGTGTTTCCCACTGTTTTGGTTTGTAACCCGGATTTTTTCTCTCAATCGATTTATGACTTTTGAACACCGGTACAGTCCGTGTAACGTAAAGTTAACAATACGAACGATGCCCGGACCATGTACGGACGATGCCCGAACGATGTACGTACGCTTCCCGAACGGTGTACGAATGCAAACGAAACGCTGAACGAACGTTGTACGGACGCTGAACGAATGATGTACGAACGAAACCATGTACCATAAACCATACCATAAACGATAACATAAGCGCCCTTTTATCGTACATCGTATGGTTTTGCGTACATCGTTTCATTCGCGTATACCGTATCGTTTCGCGTACATCGTTTCGTTTAGCGTATATCGTATCGTTTAGCGTACATCGTTTCTTGGCGTGCATAGTTTCGCTTAGCGTATATGTTTTTTTTTTAATATAAAACATGAATTGTGTTCTGTTAAATCTTTTATATAGGTGATAATATGCGTAAAATTTAGATTGGATGCATGTTTCAGTTTTAATTAATAATTTAATAAATTATAATTTAATCTGACTCGATGTTGATCCAACCTTATTTACATAAAAAGTTTGAAATATAAACACTGAAATAAATTTAAATAAATTAAAAGATACAGTTATGATTTTTTTTTAGCCGTAGAAATACGTACTTGGTGAATGTGCGAGTAAACTACAGTCTGCAGAGTATTCAGTCAACATTTTTGAAAATAGCCTAAGGTATCCCAATTTTTTTTCAAATGAACAATTTATTTTAGATGGAATTCGAATTTACCTAATGTTCTTACAAAAGTATATTCGAGTCTTAAGGTTGACCTTTGTTCAAAAGTGTTGTTAAATATTTTTATGTATTCTCTTTTATAGCATGTATTTTAAAATCGACTGAATAGCAGTTTTATCTATATGTCGTAATTAAACCATTTTTTTAGATTATAGATTTTTTTTTATTCATTTTCAAATCAGACAAAAAAAAAAAAAAATATTCGAGAAACTTCAAATAAAAACAATTACTCATTATGTGCCTCATCAACCCCAAACATAAATCCCTACCAATGTACAAACGATTGTGTATTATTTTAACTATAAATGCACTTGACTTTAAACAATCATCAACAATTGTCTGGCAAAAAACTAGACCATTTCCCTCTATTCTTTAATTTTCTTATACCATTTTCCTCTGTTCTTTATTTTGCCTGTTATACTCTATTCTAATTTTATATATTTTTTTCTTTATTTTCCTGTATCTATACCTCCTTTATTCAGAGCAACCCACCCTAAATAAACATATGATACACACGGTCTATAGGTTATCGCTTGTGCCGTGATACACATGTTTGCATAACAAAGGATGTCCTTGTTCATATTTATAACATTGTAAATGTCCTCCTAATGATACATCTAATAGTTACCACTGGACATTAAACAGCTAACTATAAATTCATCCGTCATATTCTTAGTTTTGTTATAATGTGAAAATCAAATAACATGATGAAACAATAATTATTGCAGATTTTCACTACGGAAATAATGGGAAATAATTGTAAACAAAACCACTCAATCACATCCCTACGCCACAAATTAAAGTCTAGCCTTTTCACATTAAAATACATTGTTTTCATAAATCTATTTCTAAATAATTTTAAACAATTTTAAGTCAAACGGTCATTTTCTATTTGTCATAAAAGAAAAAACAAAAAAAACAACTATTTTCATTTCTTATTTTAAACAGATCGATTGTTTTCAATGGTCGGTGCCTGTCAGCATTTATAAAATCTAACACCGTGTTTGCCAGAAAGAAAGCTACATAGAATAGGAAAACAACAATGTCTTAGAAATACTTCCAGGCCCTATTTTCTAATTTCTGTTGTAATGTGGTGTAATGCAAAAAGGTAACTCCTGAATACCGATTTGTACCCTTAAGCATTTGTGGTTAATAACAAATCTATGGTAGTCTCTTTTCTTTACTCAAAGTATTCGACTAAATCATGTTTTATTTATGAAAATTGCTCATTGCTGACGAATGTTCACATTGATCCCTAGATTTTCAATTGTTTAGTTGTTAGGTTACTGTCTGATCTCGCAAACCTGACATTTTATGGTCATTATTTTTGCATCCAATTGCACCAATGTATTAAAAGATATAAACGCCACACCGTACGAGAGTCGTTATTTTACATAAACTATTAGTATTTTTTCTATAACGAAATACGAAACCACTTCTCGTAATTCGCTTTGGGGTTATTGTGCTTGTCTTTTGACAAAATATGGCCTTGTCATAAAAACAAAAAGTATAATATAATATAGAGTAATATATAAAACTGGACTAGAGTGAAGAGTTGGGAAGTAGGAATTCGAATTTTAATTGAATGTTCTAAATCTTAGTGTATTTCTTATATATGATTGTACAGACTCAAAAATTTCTTTGTTTTGCTGAAATGAAAGGTCACCGACGCCAGCCAATAAAAGCAAAATGAATATAGTAGATCTTTCTAATTTTGAAAACAATATTTCTCTTGCTTCGTCGATAAAAGGGCACTTAAAAATAGTGACTACTATCCTCAACAGGATGACCACAGCTGCATGCGGGATTGGGTTTAATATTAATAAGGTTTAAATCTGCATTTGAATAACTGCACCATATTTCTCAACTGTGTATCAATGATATTAAGATTTCTATCACCACAACTAAAATAGGAAGTCCGTACTGTGAATAAATACTCAGTTTACTATTATTTACAGCAAGTTATCACAGTCATATAATACCACGTTAACAATTAGGGTGACAGTGTTTGATAGTCTGAAGGAGACAGCATCACGGATTTAATAAGGCAAAGCTTTTGTTGTACTCAATCCTACTAAAGTTTTCTTTATTATATTTAATAGATATATATCCGAGATACGATAATGTAGTTTTCTTTTTATATCACACCTGATCATCAATGATGGGATAATGCCTACTGAGAGAATTTAACCAGAGACTGGATAACGTAGAAATGACCAATCAAAGGTCACTGTACGGCCTTCAACAATGAGCAAAATCCATACAGCATAGTAAGATATTAAAGGCTCTTAAATGACAAATGTAAAATACACTCAACACTGTTCAAACATCACCGCACGTCAAACTTTGAACAGCAGAAAAACCTGATTGGACATTCGTGACAATTTGGCACGCCCTCATGAATTGGCGTACGTCCTATTATTATTAGTTATTAGTTTCCTGTCTATTCTGTCATTTATTGCATTTGATTTGTAATTTGTCCTCATGTAACACATATTTGTGTTTGAGTGTAAATAAAGAATTGAAAATGTATTTTGCGTTAAATGTGCAATGAAGCCACGGATTCGTAATCTTCAAAATAGTTCTGAAACGGTTGATAAAATGTAGAATGTCTGAATAGAAATATAACAATTATGTCCACTGCGCGATTATAAAACGGGCTATATTTGGACATCTTGAGATACTATAAGTACTTGTTTTCTGTGATAGAATTTTAGAGGTCAATACGACTTTTAATCAGTTGGATTTTCAATTTTAATAAAAGATGTGTTTGGTTTTCTTCTTTCTTTAAATTCATATCATGATTCTTTAGTTTGAATATATTTTATTGTTCAAAATGACAAATGGATTAGACACAAGTTTTTCAACTTAGTAACGTCTTCTCCAATACATACATAAATATACAATTTAGCATGAAGATATAAAAATAAATTACACATAAATTTTAAGAATCGAATCAATGGATATTTTCCACTTAAAATAACTAATCGAGTGCGCCTCAGAAGAAATAAATACAAACACACCGAGCTGTGTAAAATAAAAAGGATGAAATTTGAAAAAATAGGCAGGATGAGACACTTGCAAAAAAAAAAGTCAGGATGACAATTTAGGTAAAAAGTCAGGATAAACTTTAAAAAAAGGCAGGACCGAGCAGAGTGAAAATAAAAAGGCAGGACAAAGATTACAACTAAAAAAGGCAGGACAAAATTTTTCATCCTAGCCCACCCCCATAAAAATCAAATGGTAGCTCCTAAAACCATTGAAACGTTTCAGAATACAATAGTCAATCAGAAAGATCATTCGATTATCGTATCCTTAAGAGCATAAATTGATCATGTTCAAGTAAGATCTGTTACAGAATAAGGTTGTCAAAGTTGAGAAAAACGCTTGGTACTTTTTATATACTTTGTGGAAAGATAGAAAATACTATCATTTTCGTCAGAACTCAAAGACTCATCACCAGAGGGCAATAACTCAATTGTAATATTGACAGCAAAAACATTGATATCATTTATCATTATAAGCCTTTGTGAAGAAAAATGTTACAATATAATAAATGAATAATGTTTCTTCGATATTTCCCATTGTCTTCTGAATAATTTTTAAGTTGAATAATTTAAAATTTGTATACCAAACATTTAAAATTTTACTCTGCGTTTATAAATAGCATTGAAGTACAACATCTTATAAACGATAAACATTGATAGAGGTAAATGAGCCACTCTTTCTCATGTTGAATTGGAATATGTTCGTTATTTGATTTAACGAGTTTAACAATCGAAACCCTGAAATATCGTCTTATGACAAGCACGAAAAATGGCGAAACTGAACTTCCAACATCGGACAATGATTTCTAATTATACAATATTCTTTCAATGGATTTTTAAATGCAAGTAGAACTTGTCAATTAAGACATTTGGTATCCCTTTGAAATATGAAGTCACATGCACGAAGAAGTTTGTCTGACGTATGAAAATTGAAAAAAGGCATTACAGGAGTTTAGAGAAAAAAAGGCAGAATGGGCATCTTACCAAAAAGAAAAGGCATGATGACTTTATGTAAAACAGGCCAGAATAAATTAATAACTAAGAAAGGCAGGACAGAATAGAGTGTAAAATAAAAAAGCAGGACTACATTTACATTGAGATTACATTTAAAGAAAATGCAGGACAACATTTTTCATCCTAGCCACCCTCCCCCACTCCGTAAAAATTTAATGGTATCTCCTAGTGTTGATCTCGACAACGAGCTTTGTAACCGCAGAGTAAAGTCAATTGTGAGTCGGTGTGACTCTATCCACCACCAACACATAACCACAAGCTGAGTGAGGTGACTTTCTTGCTATAAGACGGCTAGAACTATTTTCGACCTTGTCGTCTTATTTTAAAATTACGTCATAGAGTATCTGATCACTACAACGTTTTTACAAAATATTCGTTCCCGTGAAAACTAAGATTTGTTTAACTTTCAAATTTCATCGAGGTCTCTTCTCAGGATATAACGGCTATCTGTATGTTGGCTTTAAAGTCGACAAGATAACAGGTTAATGTATTTAAGTGAATTTAAGATTTGTTGCAATTCTAAAGTACAATGGTTAAATCAATCTTATCTTTGATGTGCCACATGGGCATCCCTAAAAAATAAGAATCAAAAGTAATACCTAAGTGTTTATGACAGGAGACAATTCTACTACTTGATTTTGAAGTTCCATTTAATTTCATCTGGAGAAGAATTACAGGAGAATAATAGCATAGTAATTGTCTTGTTAGGATTAAAATCAATAAACTTATCCTTAGACCATGCTGAAATTTGTTCTAAATCGCTATTTAAGACATCCTCTAATGTGTAAGGACTATTACTTGAATAAGAAAGGATGTTTCATCAGCACACAATCGAGTTAGACTTATCAAACTACCAACTATGTCATATATATGAATAAGGAATAGTAGGGAACCTAATACAAAGCCTTGTGGAACTCCTGCATTAGTATTCTCAAAAGGCGAATATGAACTTGAAACAAAACACTTTTGTAACTAATTAAGTGATTAAATACATTTTAAATACATTTTTTCAAATACTTTGACCACTGCTGATAATAATGAATTTGGTTTATAATTGGAAATCAGTGATTTGTCTCCGGTTTTGAAAATAAATATATGCTCAAAGTTAACTCATTTTAAAGAAGTTTTGAAAATAAAATGGTTAAATGCATTATTTTTTTACATAAAGCACAAATAAATTTACATACATTATCAGTTCAAATTATCTTAAATACCCCACTCCAGAGATACCGTGTATATTCGACTGAATATACCATATCGATAATTTTACATTCGTACTTGTTACGTAACAAGATCTCTGTCCAGGTAAAAGATCCAGCAGGTGGTGTATATTCTAAAGTGTTTATCGCCTTCCATTATACATCTGACGATGACATTTAGCTTTAGGGCCATTTTGTTTTCGCAAAGAAAACAAAATTTAAAGAAATTATATATATAATATTCTGTTGAAAATCTTTTAAAGGTAAACTGATAAGCATAACGTCTTCGCAATTTCTTGTTCAGATCCAGGGACACAGATGTCAGAATGAATAAAAAAACCACTAAATTCTTAAACAATATATTGTAAAATGGACACCAAGCACATTTTGATAGACTAGTGTACTGATAGATTTTCTTGTGTATTTTCTATGTTCTGGAAACTTCAACATCCCATCAACAATATTTAAATCAAAGTCCTAAGTTTTATAAATTAAAAATATTTTTTAAATATCATTTGCAAGGCTGCATGCACATTGCACCTATCGTTTTCGTATATTTCTCTTCCGCCATGCATAAGTTTAATGTTTACTTTGACTTCTATATATATAATAATAATGTGTTTCAGAGATTGATTTATAAACTTTATGCTTAAAATAATTAACCCACACAGAGCGATAGCACAGACAGAAAAATTCTCTGGAAAGAGGACTGTTTGCAAATCATTTTGAAAGAAAACCTGAATTATTTTGATATCCTAATGATAATGTTTCTTTTGACAGCACTATATTTTATTGATTATTCAATTTATGTATATGGTATCCGGCATTTATATACATGTACATGCATAATAAAATCCTTGGATATATTTTAGTTGATTGATTGTAAGTTGTTGAATGTCCAGTGTAAACTATTTCAAACATTTCTATGAAGAATAGAGTTTCTCATTCCTAGGAAGATTTAAGGATTTTTGTGCACAATGTAATTTAAAGTATTAACTCCGTGTTTCAAAGTAAAAAAAAAACCAATATCATTTTCTTCATATTTAAAAAAATGGATTTGTTTTGTGCTCATTAGAATTTACTACGACCAATATATTGTATTTACAATGAGGTTTATATTTAGGTGTGTGCCAAATAGGAAACAATAAACTGGTAAGTTGGTGACCATTTAGACTTCGTTTAGATGAAACACGTCTTCAAAATTAATAGTTAAAAATTTTGGGAGTAAAAATTGAAAAGTGAAACTTTTCTTTTACTGTTAACTTTGCAGTAAAATGTATATTCAAACCTATTCTATTACTTTCCTCTGAGCAAAGTCTTAAGGAAATATATATTGAATAACCCTATCAAATATGGTTTGTTTTAAACCGAATTAAACGTACATCAAACGGAACTGAAACGGAACTGAAACTGTAGAAGATCATAGTGGGTTTAACGACAACGAGACAGCAATCAAACAACAAAAACACATAAGGACAGCTAGTGGGCAACATATATAGTATTCACCTATAGAAAGGTGTATACACAACATCCCTAATTTCTTTATCATTGTGAATAAATTTATTCCGGAAAATAGAATACATGTACAACATGTCTTTGATTTAACAGAACAAATAATAAAAGATCTGGCATTAAAACGTGATTCTCCATATAATTTGAAAATTGAAGAGAAAGCCAGAATATGAAAGTTATACAATTTAAAGAATACCAATCTTAAAGTTTTACTACTTAGAGGTATATTTTCCCCCTTCTTTTAACCTACAAGTAAACTTCCTGAGAGCCGATGATTAAATATCCGCCTAATTTTTCCGAAATGTTCATATATAATATTAATATGGCGTCAAGTGTTTAAACAGTTATTTGCCAATCAAATCGGTATGCACTGAGACTACTATAACTGTTATGCATGTAGTAGTCTCAGCCGAAAACAATACGTAATTGAAAAATATAAGCAAGTATGGCAAACCAATCAAAAATTTGTTGTTTGGGATTATTCATGGTTGACTAGTTCTATATTTACCAGTGTAGTTCGAAATTAACCAGTGACACGTGTCCTAATTATTAAGAAAAGGGATAGAAAAGTATTAAACAGAAATAACCGGTTTTTCAAAACTATATTTTCAAAATTCACTGCATGATATAAACAGCTTAAAAGTGTTTCATTTATTTTATCTTTGTGCGTATATGAAAAATTGATAGCAAGTTGAACTTCAATGTTCATGACTTACGAGTATTAGATTTCTTTTGAAATTGATCGATGAGCGGCTTTTCACAAATACCGAACAAAAGAATATGGCGTAAACGTCAATTAATGGACAAGCAACCCAACGAGAAAAATAAAATTTAAGAGGCATCTATAACTAGTTTTGAGTTAGAGAAATCATTCAATGCCATATGATTCTATTTAGGTTTGTGCGTTTTCGATTTACGAATAAGTCAATAAGATAAAAAGGTAACTGAAGCAAAAAAAAAAAAAAGAATACAAAAAGATACTTGAAATAAAGTAATAACATAAGTCTACAAATACGTATCTAGGTGCATTTAATAAAGCAACATTTGAACTTATTATTACCATTTTTTTAATTGTAATTTTATGTTTATGTATATTTAATGTTACCGGTTATGGAGTTCTTCTAAAAGATAAAAATTCACTTGAATGGGTATTGCTGGTGTATATACATGTATCACACGTGTTATCTACATGTACAATATACAGAAATGACACGACTGGGTATTGTAAAGTTACTGAAGGAAGATTAATGTCAAATGCATATCCCGGGCGAAGAATTTACTGGTTTGTCAGAACGGGATATCACCCTTCAAAACACCGTGTGTACACAAACAAAACAGTATTGATCTTTAACACAGTCTAGCCTGAGAATAAAAGGTTTTGCAATTTGTGTAGGATTTTAATTTTAGAATGTAATGAACAAGTAAAAGATCGTTAGAAACCTTAAGTGAATCGGAAAATGAGCTATGCACGATGAAAGGAAAAGTTTGGTGCGTCGATAAGAAATTTCATAGAGGCATGTGATATTTGTAAAATTTCAAGTCTTTCAATAACAACCATTTGTAGAACTGATTATTTCGATCCTTCAAATATGTGTAAAATAATTAAAATTTATATTATCTAAACTCTTTCATATATACAATTGTAGTATGTTTAAAATACTGTAGATTTGTATTTGATCATTGATAGCATGCATAACGTCCAGTGACAAATATTTCATTTATTCGTACAAAGAATTAGAATACAATTGATTGGTTATTTAAGGTAAATGATTTGCGTTAGAATAGGTGAAACTTGGCCAGAAGCTTACCTCTAAAATAAAGAAATATAAAAAGGTAGAGTTATTTTTAAATCTGTATTTTACTCATACATGGACTTAAGCACTTTTACAGTCAAAATAACAGTTTTAACACCGACAGCAGGAATCACAAGCGACGCTGGTTCCATAGATGCCTTCAACGAATTTTTATATATCCCTGGCAATTTTCGGTTTATATCAGACTCTGACATTGAGGGGAACAAATACCATGGATGTCTTGTCTTTTTTTAATACATTTAGATATAAACGTGTATCTCATATAAAGCCTCATTTATAGAACATTATATATAATTTATTGTGTAAAGGAAATATTTGGATCAGAGAAATATTTGGTGGAGGAGAGAGAGAGAGAGAAAGAGAGAGACTTATATCGCGGTATTTGGTCTCATGTTATTCAAGTCAAAATGTGATGGGAGGAAACGTTTCCCTTCAGTTTATATATATTCCATAATGATATTAGTTGGAGATTTAATCCAATCCAAACTAATGATGTTTTTTTATCCCGCATCTTTTATATTAAATTATTTTAACTCAAAATAATAATTGAAATAACTTTCTGAAATAAAACCCTAACATATATCAGACGCTTAACAAAACGATATACCATACGATTGATGAAACGCTAAACGATATCACATACCATACGATAAACGCAACGCTAAACGCTAAACCATACCATGTACCATACGACAAATAAAACGCTTAACGATACCATGAACCATACGATATACAAAACCCTAAACGGTGACATTTACCATACGATGAACGAACGATGAACGAACGCTGACCGAACGTTGTACGGACGCTATACGAATGATGTACGAACGATGACCGAACTCTATACGAACGATTCCCGAACGCTGTACGTACGATTCCCGAATGAAAAAGTGTTAACTTTACGTTACAGGGACTGTATACTACTGTTGCCTTTATTTATGCGTCGAAACTTGTTTTTTGGGGATTGCACAAGGTACTTTTCGCCCAGACTGTTTTATTACGTCCGTTGGAGGTGATCTGATGGATGTTTTAATCTCGAAAACATGATTTATTTTTAGTAATATATTGCTTTGAACTAGTATTCAGTAACTGTTTTCTTAAATCGGTACTTTGTGCCATTCATCATTTTGTTAGTTGTTTTTGTTCTTTTGTTTCAATCGACTATTCATCTTCTTTGAACTGATTTTTTTCAGTTTGTTCTCATGTTGTGTTTTTTCCATATGGAACAAAATGTGGAAGAGGAACTGCATATCTTTCGGACCACCTGATTTCAACCGCCGTTTTTTGTTGGGATCGTGTTGCTCAATCTTTGGTTTTATATCAATGTTTTGTGATTGTTGTTTGTCGTTTTTACTCTTTGCCATAGTATTGCCTGTTTGTTCATTCATGATTTTTGGCCTCTTGGTATCACTTTCCCACGTAAGGAGAGTGTTGAGCGCTCGCAAACGCGTCCAACGCTCCACATTCTGTATGTGCCTACCCTTAGTCAGGACCCTGTGGTTCAGTAGTTGTTGTCTGTTGTTGTCTATTAAGGATGTTCTACCCCAGGAAAAGATAATACCAGCTGCAAATAACATAAAATTTTGAAATTGTGGGTCAACAATGCTCTTCAACATCGTTCGTGATTAGTCATTTTCACTTCTTTGAATCGAGCGTCACCGATGCATCTTTGGAGACAAAAAGCGCGTCTGGCCTATGGAATTATAAGCATGAAATTTTTGATCATTTTTTCTGTAATATTTGCTTTTCGTTTGTTTTGTTTTTACCTAAGTCAGACCGATTGTTTTCTCTTTTTAATTGTTTTGTATTTAATACTTTGGAGGTCTTGTATAGATTACTATACTGTATGGCTTTTGCTAATTGTTGAACGCTGTCCGGTGACTTATCTTATCATTTATCCATATTATTTGCCTTTTTATTGATGAATTGATTGGTGTTTGCTATATGCTTCTATCATCACACAAAGGCTATATCGTGGCAAGATGTGGTTTTTGATGAAAATTGTTTCAATAACAATCATACAACATCTTCTGATTTTAGATTATTTTTTGTTTATTTTTACCGAATATGAAGTAAAATAACAAAAATACGGAATTCCAATGAAAATTCAAAACGGAAAGTCCTTTATCAAATGGCAAAATCAAAAGCTCAAAAACACCAAACGAATGGAAAACAACTGTCATATTCCTGACTTGGTACAGGCATTTTCCCTAGTAGAAAATGGTTGATTAAACCTGGTTTTGTCACGGACAAACAGTCACAGGACAAAAAGTCACAGTTCAGTTATAAGATTATTTTCAACTCTATAAAAAAAAATTGATGACAATTAAATATCCTTGAATGTGTCTATCAAATTCTTTACCGGTACAGTTTAATGAAAAATCAAAACAAAATTCGATACGGGAATAAAGAGAAATTATCAACATCACGAATAAATCTTAAACAAACAAATGTGTTCTTACTTTCAGATAAAAATATCTGTTTAAAACACGCCAGTGAAGAGATACGGTGCATATTCTACTGAAGTTACCTAATCGATAATTTTACATTCGTAATTATTACGTAATACGACTACTTTTTAAATTTGTGCCTAGGTAAGATGTAACAGCAGATGGTATATACATAACAAATTGTTTATTGTCTTCCATTATGACATTTAGCTTGAGGGCAATAGAGAAGAACGCATGTTAAAATTAAAACATTCTGTCAAAAACATCTTTTAACAGGTAAATACGCTCGCACCCCAAAAATTATGCAGCCACGTCCGGTCAGAATGGGGACGTTAAATCCGAATTAGATCCGGGTCCGTAGGTGGACTGTTGCAAGGTTGAATTTATGTCCCTATCCAATATACCCTCATTTTCCCGTAGCAATTCAAATTTTTCCGACCTGCAACCCAGTTGACCTCTATAACCGGACCTACCTATTGTATTTATTGTTAATTTGTTCTCGTCCTGAACATGCATGAAATATTTGTCACTGGAAGTTAAACAACCAACAATCAATCAATCTCCCTGAGTGCGGAGGTCCTTTTTAACGGCAAGCGGACAGAAAGTCACAGGACAAAAAGTTACTTGATAGAAAGTCACAAATTTGATAGGACAAAAAGTCACAAATAATTTTTTGACAAATGCTTGAAGATATATGAGAAAGATCTTGAAATAATTACTTTTTATTACATATATATTTTTTACAGTTTAGGAAATTGTTCATTAACCCTAATAAATGAAGATTGATTAAATTTTAATCATGCAAAGGATATATTTCTTAGCACCATGAAGCCGTTAAGGTACCAAGCCACTTTTTTTTTTTTGAATCAGTATTTTCTTAATCAAAGAAAATCAATAAACTTTTTGTCCTGTGACCTTCTGTTCTACATTCGTTCCAACTTTGCTCATAAATAATGCCTGCTTGTGGAAAAGCAGTAAATATTAATCTCGAATGAGTATGTTGGGTTGTTGAACAGAATGTAGGACAGAAAGTCACAGGACAAAAAGTCACAGACAAAAAGTCACGGACAAAAAGGCTCAGGACAAAAAGTCATAATTCATTTTTTGAGATTATTTTCAACAAGCACGTATTATTTATGAGTAAAGTTGGAACATAGGTCAATTTGGCTCTGATTCACAACAATTGTCTTCTGGTAAACATGACCTTTTGTCGACACACACTCGCCGTATCAGGCTAGAATACAATCTATGTATTTCTATCAATCATTTACTTTAGTTAAAGACTTTTGAATGTAACAATATGGTACAAATACATTTAATTTATTTAATTTGAATATTTTTTTTATCGAAATGAAAATGTTATAAACTGCTACCGGTTATTAGTACAGTCAGTTCGTTACGTACGTTATTTCATAGCTTTTTGGTCAATTCAAAAAAATTAAGTAAGCGGCTCACTGTTTTCAAAATGAGAAGTTAACACTGGTGCTATAAAAAAAAAAAAAAAAAACAAATCTGCTACGAACTAGGAATTTAAACCGTACACTAGATTTATAATTTTGTACATTTTCTTTTTATCAATCGTTTCTTAACTTGTGCGATTTTATATTTTTCTATAATATAATTTATTCTTTTAGTAGTTCTTGCCAAAAAAAAAAAAAAAAAAAAAAATCGGACTTTCTAGGTACCTAATGGTAGATATAAACTGTAAACTTAATTCTTAAAATATGCTTGTATTCTTGTTGCATTTATTTTGAAAAAATAATGTTTTATAATTTGTAAATGTAATAGTTTTACCCGGTTTATCCTTATATATGGTAAAGCATGGAAATATATTTCATTTTACTTCCATGGATAATCCGTTTATTGAAATGTAAATAGCTTTCACCAAACATATGTCATCTGTCAAAAATTAAACAAAAATAAAGTAAATCAGATACTGAGAATACATTTTGCCTGACAAATTTTATATGGCTAAGAACAATTATTTTTACATTACAGAGGAAAATATGTTTAAGAACATTTTTGAGATATATTAATAATCATTATATCTTTACAGACGGAATGAATAAATACAGGATCACTTAATGCTAGAAAGCACGACTGCACACTTTTCCGGTTACAACAATTATTATTTCCTTATATAACCAATTAAATGTTAAAAATTCTCTCGAAAAAAAAAAAAAATGAATTGTAAGTTTGCATACGTTATTTCATAAAATAGACATACAATATTACATTAAAAGACCAAAAAAGAATATCCTCCGCCTTTCGCCTTTCTTTAACATAGGTTCTAACTTCAGACAAGTAAATAATTGTGTGTATTGACTGTAAATTAACAAATATTATCTAGAGTTTTTTCTGCATATTTTAAATGTGATTAACTCGACATTTGTTTCCAACAGCTTATATATTTTTTTACCTAAAAAAAGTGGCAAGTAATAATAAAATGCTCATACTACTCTGAAATATTACAATGAAAAATTGTCCATTATTTGAATCCAACTTGGTCAAAAGGAATAAAATGTAGAAGTTTTAATCGAAAATTCTATGTTTTGCTTATGTGCTTTCTCTATATGCCATTTTGTTTTTCTTTGTTGACATATTTGTTTGTTTTTATAGTGATTAAGATTAAAACACAATGCTGACTGCTGTACCCCTATTTTCATATGAGTATACAGACAAGTCTGCAGGTGGGAAGACGCACTTTGAATATTCCTCAGAAAACTGCTTATCTGTTCAAATATCAATCCATCTGTTCCCAATCAAAAGTTCAACCAATTTGAATGATACCAACTTCGGTGTTTTTTTGTTATTGGAATCAGTTTCGTTCTTCATAAAGTAATGTTTTCTTGACAAAAAGAGAAATAAGTTGCTAAAATTCGCATGTTGGGTTATATTAGTGTGAAGCGTAGAAAAATAAAAATGTGATATAACTGCTTAATTTAAAAGATTGTTATTGAAGGATTTGCAGTAAATCTCTAGTTATGTTGGGAACCCTCATGATCAGCTGTTTATCATTGCTGATTAAATATGTTGGTCGTCTTTGAGTCTTTATGTAAATACGAAAAGAGAGAGTGAAATATTTGTAATATCTGAAATCTCTTCTTTCCTTAATAATGTAGCGGTATATGTAAGATTTCCAGTCTAGCTATGAATTCCAAATTCTTTTGTTAAACATTCAAAATACAGATTTGTGTTCTTAAAACAAATTATGATGCTTTGTCTGATAGGACAACAACATATTTGATGTAACGAGAGGTGAACGCATCCAGGGAAATGCACGATTCCGGGCATTTGGCTAACAACTATCGAAGTCGTTCAAAGTTAACGATGCCAAGGTCTCAAGTTATCACATGACTAGCGGTATGGTATATGCATGGGGACGATGAACACAAAAAGGAATCCCGAGGTTTGAATTTTAAATCCTTAATTATAAAAAATCGAATACACTCTGGTGATTGAAAATCTGGGACGAAATATTTTTGGTGTAGGTGTATGAAATAACAGATGTAGTTTTATTTATGAAGTATTCAGATGTTGATTTTTGTAAAAATGTGTTGTGGACAATATTGCTAATATTGATAGCAACAAAACCTTAATTAGCCAATATTCTACTTTAAAAGGGAAGTTTTTATCATCTTTGGAAGTATTTGTTCCACCATTTTTTGCATGAGAAATGCCTGTATCAAGTCAGGAATATGACAGTTGTTTTCCATTCGTTTGATGTGTTAAAGCTCTTGATTTTGCCATTTTAACAAGGACTTCGGTATTTTTGCTGTTTTACGTTTTACTACAACAAAGTCGATATCAAGTTTCTTCCTAGAAGAAAACTTTACTGCTGGTGGATTATTCCCCGAGGGCATCACTAACATGGTAGCTTAATGCATGAATAATAATAATAATACAAAGAACAAACCGGCTAGGGCGTCGCCCGGGTTACCAAGGTCCTTTTCTGCTACACGGAACACTGTAGCATTTGATTTGTGTATTCCACGAAACATCCTTCGGGATATCCCTGATTTGACTCATGCACAGCCAGAAGATAATTTTTACTGTAATAATTCAGATTAAACCATGAACTGTTTATATTTTTGACTGTTTAAAGATACCCGCTACTAGTGAATAAACTATTATTCCTACTTGTAAACATAAAAAAAGAAAGAGGAGCACATGTAAGACATATAATATGTTAATCACTTCTCCAGATTTCACTAGTAACTTAACAGGAAAAACTTATATAAAATCTATTGTGTCTCTGAACTGTTCCACGGACAATGTCGTTTACAGAATTGAATGTAATTTGTGAGTGCTACTTTATGTTGGTGAAATTGGACAAACTTTGCGCAAAAGGATGAATCAACACCGGTCTGATAATAAAGATCCATAATTCATGGTTCTTTATAACATTTCAATCAACCGGACCATGAGCCTTCTTTATATATGAAAGTACGCATCATCGAGAAATATTATCACCACACAAATAGCCTTATACTGAGTACTCCTTCCCGAAAACATAGACAAAATTTCTGGATAACGGAACTAGGTATTGCAATGCCATATGGTTGCAATGATAACATCAAAGGGTAGGAAATTTTTCAAGTCCAGCCTCCAGTGATGGAAATGTAATGAACTTATTTAATACTACATCAATACCGCAGCGTAGTCATGGGCAAAAACATTACCATCGGCCGAATGTAAAACATTCTTCCAAATCTAGATCGCCCTCTGGGAGCTTTGATGACCTTCTTTCACATCTTTATCATCCGCTAGGGTTACATTACATTAGAACTAATTTTTTTTTCACTGCCTGTTAATTTTCTAAATTGTTTTGGAGATTATGCACTTGACAAGGGATGCATAAATACATTTTCTCCAACATACAGACTGGTCAGTATAATTTGTGATGTAGCTCTTTTCCGTCTATTTAAACCAGTAAGATCGGAACCATTACATGATGAGATTCCTTCAAGTTCAGTTTTCAAATAAAGGAATTGATGCTATCAACATCAGCAATGATTACAAAGAGGTTACATCTAGAATTACACTTTATTTTCAAAATCAGTCTGTTCCTATTGTATCCTACAGTTACACCAAAACCATTGCACTTAAAGTATTTAACTATAAGCAATCATTGCAGGACCTTGATTTTGAAGAATGCCTAAAAAACCTCTGACATGTGACTGTTCCCAACCGCCTTATATTTACAGCTCCTTTAGCCATGTAATTACTCGGGATCTAAACATAATTCAACATGCACATCTCCGAAACGTGATATCTCATGGTCCTAAGTTTAGAGAACCCCAACACATCAATTGGAACCATAACTTCAAAATAATTATGAATTCCATTGACGACTACGCCAGAGTAGGGCTAAACGAGAAGAAGTTGAAATGGACACTTTGTCAGAATCGGTCTAAACATTGAGGTCTCTGATAAAAAGTCGAATTCATAAGTTGAAAAACTGTGTGAATGATCGACCAAAGTCCGTTCTCAGAGACAAAGAAGCTGTGAAATGTCTATTATCTCTTCACGATAAATATAATGTTGTTCATGCGGACAAAGCTTCAAATAATATTGTTTTTATGTAAATCGTACTACTACGAGTGTTTTGAAAAAGAATTAGGAATACATGAGCACTCGGGTAATCTTACATACAAAAACATGTCATTTGACGTGGATGAGATTTTGGCGAATCATTAGTCCTTCATGGCCTCAATGAACATAACATTGAACAACAAATTTGAGGATTTACCTTCTTTGTATTGGACACCTAAGCTTCACAAAATTCCGTACAAAACATGGTACATTGCTGGCTCATCTGCATGATCTACAAAGGAATTGTACATTAGATTGACAAAAAGTCTGTCCGCAGTGAAAGAGGGTCATCAGAAATACTGTGAAACTGTTTACTCGCGTAGTGGTATTAACCATATGTATATTTAAAAAAAAAATTCTTAAGAACTTCTAGATAATTTTAAATCTCGAGCTTTCTCTGAAATTAATTCTAAATAAAACTTTTGATTTTTCAACCCTGTATACCACCATTCCCGATGTGAAATTGAAGAATCGTCTAAAAAGAATAATCCACAATGCTTTTCAATGTAATAATGGTAGCATAAACTATAAATGTATTGCTTTGGGATACCATACGGCATATTTTGTTAATAGTGAACAAAAAGGTAAAACATGCTAAACAGAGGAACAAGTGATCAGTATGCTGGAGTTTCTTAGTGACAACATATTTGTTCAATTTGGAAGTAGAATTTTTCAACAGATTGTCAGCATTCATATGGGAACGAACTGTGCGCTACTCCTTACCGACCTCTTCTTATTTTCATGTGAGCCGGAGTTCCTTCAGACACTTGTCAATAACAAGAAGATCAAAGAAACCAGATAATTTAATTTCATATTCAGATATATTGATGATGTTCTATCCATTAAAAATCCACTCTTTTATGATTGGGTTCTATTAATTTATCCTCTAGAACTAGATATTAAAGAAACAACATACACGGCTCCCTCCACCTCATTTTTAGACTCGAATTTGACATAAGCGGTCATTTAAGTAGCAGAATCCATTACAAACATTTCGATTTTAATTTTGAAATTATACATTTTCCCCACCTTAGCAATATACCAAGTTCACCTGCATATGGGATATACATTTCCCATCTCATTCGGTAATCAAGAGCTCGCAGCTGCTACTCAAACTTGATAAAACGTCTCGTACTCTTTCTAAAAAAGTTCATCGGAAGATACCAAGACCTTGTTGATATATATTCCATATCAACTTCACAAATAATACATGATTGTTTTGAAGTATAGATTCTATGTACTGACGTTGTTTATCATCTTAATTACGTGCTATAGTGTTGTTATTTGTCTTTGTATATTTTTAACCTTTACTGTTTAGTCCATTTTTCTTTATATACTTTTGGCGTGACTCGGTATTCATACATCCCGCCATTATGTTATTGTGCTATGGTCATTTTGTGTATTCTTGTCTTTTATTTTTACTTATGTACTTTGTCTATAGAGTGTCCATATGCTATTTTTTTTTGTCGAAATAGTTATTTGTTTTTATAGTGATTAAGATTATAACACAAAAGTGACTGCTGCACCACATTTTTTACAATTTTACAAATAAAATGTTTGTTTTGCTCACACATTGTTGTCAATATAATGGAATTCTATGCGACTGTCATACAAGTGAGAGGTTTAGCTAGCTATAAAACTAGGTTTAATACGCCATTTTCTACATGGGGAAATGCCTGTACCATGTCAGGAACATGACAATTGTTTTCCATTCGTTTGATGTGTTCGAGCTTTTGAGTTTGCCATTTGACAAAGGACTTTCCGTTTTAAATTTTCCTTGGAGTTCGGTATTTTTGCTATTTTACTTTTTACAGGTATAATAGCATGTGGATAGCAATGATTATTGCAATTATTCTATATGAATAGAATTTGTATCAATAATGAAAGGTTTTTTTCCCTGTTTCTTGAAGTAGTGAATTGACCTTTGATAGTTGTATGGAAAGTTCGAATATTGCAAATAACCTAAGATATTTTAACACAGAACTACCAACTATCAATATACCAGGTTTTATCTTCAGTTGATGTATATCTTCGATGACAGAGACTTATATTGCGCTGATCAGAGGTGTTACATAATTCTAATTTGTTTATATCTCTAAACGTGGAACTCGACAAAATCAGACTTCTTTTTTTTTGTCCTGAGTAGCTTTATGAAACCTTTTTAAATGCGACAAAGTCGGCAAGAGTTGGAATTACATGATTGTTGAAAAACCCGTCCTCTAAACGTTACAAATATTTTGTTTATAAACAATTAAACCCATAATGATGTTATTATTAACATCTAGAAAATGTTTTGTTTGAATCGGAAAAATAATTTATTTCTTGGTAAAATTAGATGTGTATCTTTGTTCCCCCCTTTTTTCTTCAATCTCTTTTTAGCTTAGAATTACGGATTTTTCTATTGAGAGTAGATAAGTCAAATGATATTTGGAATTGTTTAGTATTTACAAAAATTGCACTGCTCCTTGGAGTAGATGATTTCAAAATTCCGGTTCTGATTACTGATAAATTAGGGATTAACACTTCATAAACATGTTTTGTGAACTATTTTGCACAAACAGTACTATAACTTTGTTTGTAAGGAAATTTACTATAGGTTTCATAACGAGTGAGAATTAGCTATCTCTTGATATCAACTCGAGTTGTTTAATTTTGATATATTGATCAACAGCGAGTTTATTGTTACTATTTAGATTAAATAACGAGAGTTGATATCAACCGATATCCAATGCTCACGATTTGTTAAACCTATTTCTATTGTAGTCAACACTCTCATTGTGTAAAAAAAACGATTTCGCGAGTGGGTGATCTAGATGTGTGAACATGCCAGTATGACGTCATATGTCCTGTGCCGGCGACAAAATTTAGCATCAGACATCTAAAAACTTATCATACGTCTAAGAATGTAATAAAATTGACAAAAAGAAGAATTTCAGGTGAAAAGTGTGAGTGTTTTGTATACTATTGAAGAAATCACATAATTATGTTCGTTGCAATGGACGATATGTACATCGTCTAAACCTTTGACAGTCATCAATGTCCTAACGAGTAAACTATGTAAGTGTCGTAATATCTTCTCACCATGCTGGATAATAGATATAGGAAGATGTGGTGTGAGTGCCAATGAGACAACTCTCCATCCAAATAACAATTTATAAAAGTAAACCATTATAGGTCAATGTACGGCCTTCAACACGGAGCCTTGGCTCACACCGAACAACAAGCTATAAAGGGCCCCAAAAGTACTAGTGTAAAACCATTCAAACGGTAAAACCAACGGTCTAGTCTATATAAAAAACGAGAAACGAGAAACACGTATAAATTACATAAACAAACGACAACTACTGTACATCAGATTCCTGACTTAGGACAGGTGCAAACATTTGCAGCGGGATTAAACGTTTTAATGGTACCAAACCTTCTCCCTTTTTCTGAAACAATAGTATAACATCACAACATAGAAAAACACACGATAAAACATCAATTGGAAGGCTTAACTCAATCAAAAACGTCAATTAACACACTATGAACGAATAAATTCGATCTGTGATAAACCTATTAAGTTAATGCATTTGTCGTGTCATCTTTTCGTATCTCACTCCGTGCAGTGTGATACGTGAAATTTCTCTGCATGCAAGAATAGATAACAGGCAATAACTGTAAGAGAATGTAATATAGATATGTCATTTATCGTTGAAAATCCAAACAATATAGACGAATCTTTGATTGTTGATCGTTCCAAGTTTGGTGAATTTCTTTGAATTGATTCATGGGATGATGTTTTTATATGTGGTTTACAATCAAAAAGTAAAATAACAGAAATACCGAACTCCAAGGAAAATTAAAATCGTAAAGTCCCTTATCAAATGGCAAAATTAAAAGCTTAAACACTTCAAACGAATGGAAAACAACTGTCATATTCCTGACTTGGTACAGGCATTTCCTTAAGTAGAAAATTGTGGATTAAACCTGGTTTTATAGCTAGCTAAACCTCTCACTTGTATGAACCTATATTGTTCAAGGATAGGTAAAATTATTTTTAATAAAGGTAGGACAAGAGTTAGCTATTATTGTTTTAAGATTGATATATCATGAGTTTTCACAGACACGTTATGTCTATTTTGATCCGTATCATCGGTTTTGAATCCTTAACCAGTTCGGAATGGGTTGTTTGAAATTATCTTTTTGTTATATATAAAGGATTTTGATGAACTGAAATTTAAATAAGGCTATTTGCAGATCTTTTATTTAACTAGTATGTACATTAAGACTAATATTTTTATTCTTGCGGCTAAATGTAATAGCAATGACACGAAATGCAGTGTTCAAAATAACATTGTTGATTGCAGCCATTTAGTTTTGACCACAATACCGAGGCACCTATCAGTAAACGCGACTAGTCTGGACTTAAGTAAGATTAGCATCAACATAGTCAAAGGCTTTACCTTTCAGTATTAGCGAAACATCACCGACCTTAATGTGGATACCATTCCATTCCATGGGTTACATCGTCTACGAAGTCTACATCTCAACAACAATTCTTTAGAAAATTTTCCCGACGGAATGTTCGACAGCCTTAATTGGTTGCACGATTTGTCAATTGATAACAATAATTTACAATACTTCCAAGACAATAAGATAAAAGAAATGTCAAAGATCTTGTCACTGAGGACCCTTTCGTTTGACATATATCAAGATTTCAAATTTCTCAGTCAATGGTCTACGCTAAGTAAGTTGACCAATTTGAGGATTTTTGCTAGGTCGGCAATAGTACAATTCAACAAGGAAATGTTCTTTCATGTTAACGTGATGGCAATAACGTCTCTGTACATACATGTTGTGCCGTTCATATCGGAAGATTTTCTCAAACATTTTCCTAAATTAGATTCAATAACACTATCGATAGGTAGTGATTTACCTAACAATCCAATAGACGAAGTTTTCAAATCTTTTGGAGTTTTCAGAGGAAGGAACATGACAAACATTGAAATAAGGTCTGGCAGATTCAATAACGGGTTTAATTAAAGTAAAAAAAGAATGAAGTATTTATCGTCAATTTGTTTGAAACGACTGACATTGTATGTTTTATATATAAGAGACATACTCATATATGCGATGGAAATATTTTCTGTTCAAAGCACATGTCTTGAGTATTTAAAGATTTCTAAAAATATCATCATGGTCCGAAGGGCTTCTTTTTACCTTTTTTTGAGAACTTTAAAAATTTGAAAGTTTTGAAAATTGCAAGTAATTGGCGTCGTTTGAGAAGTAAACGCTCGCAACCATCAAGATTACATACACTTAGTATCGTGTTACCAAAAACTCTTGAAGAGTTGCAAATAGAAGATAACATGGCTGGTGATGTGGTCAATTTTCTAAACGGTCTTTATCTTCGTGTGTTAAGCTTGAAGGACAATGACATCTGGTCATGCGAAGGAAGTTTTGCAGGAGTTATAAATGTAGAGTATTTTGATATGTCTGGATGGACATGCGAAAAGCTGTCAATCATTTTGCTATATGGTTTCCCAAATTTAAAGACATTGGAAGCAAGTGGGTCACTTCTAGGACATGGATTTGTAAACACTGCTAAAGCTGGGTCTTTCTTGAGTAAGAATCTGAGATTGCAAGATATTAATCTTTCGTCTAATAGTATAAACACTATACCAAATGGATTATTTTTGCACCCATTTGAGCAGTTATTATCAGTCAACATGTTACATAACTATCTCACAATATTTCCTAAGTTTCATGCAAGTATTAAAGCATTACAAATAATTGATTTGACCTTAAAAGTATAACACACTTAAATAACGAAGACATTGAACAAATTGAAAAGCTTGGAGAAGTTTATAAACTCTTGGGAGGAAATCCCTTTCAATGTTCCTGTAAAATTTTACATTTCTTAAAGTGGTTAAGTCAAATAAACCGAGTTCTGGATATTTTAGATCTGACGTGTGTAACTGAAAAGGCTTCGCGTAGGTTTATGTCTGAATTTATTTCCAACATGAAGACATTTGAGATTTCTTGCAAAACGAAATTCTGGTTGACGTTTGCTGTGTCTTTAACCTCTATTATCGTATTAGCAATAATAACAACCGTCATATTCTTTCGATAAAAATATGCTGTTGAGTACTTTTTATTAAGATTGAAAATGAAAATGAGAAATTACAAATAATGGAGGCAGGAATATACTTATGATGCTTTTATATCATACAGTCATACAGATTTGGAATGGGTAAAACAGTTCCATGACAAGGTTAATAATATGGATTTCGAATTATGCATGGACGCCAAGGACTTTATTGCTGGTAACGGTATAGCAGATAATGTTGTCAATGCAATCGATTCCAGTAGACAGGTTATATTTATTGTAACTCATAATTTCTTAAAGAGTACTTGGGGGTCGTATGAGTTTTACATGTTCAGCTAACAAAATACTAGTATATAAGTCACCATTGGTTTAAGAAAGATATTTCACATTCTTAATCCAATTATCCATTTTTGGCGAGAAAAGACTAATAGAAAAAATATCACCTGCATTACCTTCATCCTACGAAAATTAAGGAACGAAATTACAGACTTCCATTAAACTTTCTATTCTGACAGAATTATAAGTGAAGTGAAGAAAAAGCCCCCCAAAAAAGAGGGGTAACCGACCTTTTAAGAGAGATAAATCACTAAAAGTGTGAAACCATGGCGACAAAAAGGTTAATTTGGATAAATAAAACCACCTTTTTCTCCCGTTTTTAGCTTACTATATGAAATGAAAACCTAATTTTGGTTTACAATGCCCTTTAGTGATATGCAGGCCAACATTGAATTTTACGTCATATGGTCAAATCATAGGTCAAAGGCAAAGGTCCTTCATAGATCAATGTTATTTCAGAAAGTGTTGAAGTGTTTTTATGAGATCATTTGATTAGTGAAGCACAGTTTACAGATTTACATTGATACATTATGTAAAACAAGTAGAGGAAGGTGAACCTGAATAATTATATAATTCAATTGTCAAAGTTCCTATTGTTAAAATAGTCAACAATGGATTGTAGGGAACATTCTATATAATTTTGAAAACAGAATACCAAATATTTATAGGGAAAATTACCAAACTATAACTTTTATAGATTATGACCCCCTGGGTAAAATGTTCCTTATTAGATCTTATGACAATAGGGCACATTACTTAACAAGATGTACTTCTCTACTAGATGATAAGATAGCCAAACAAAAAAATGATTCCCCCACTTCTCCTGCAAGTCTGATATGGGAAACCTCAAACATCAATTCCCTAAAAAAAAGGTGCATAATGGCATATGGAATTATGATTCCCTGAAGACTTCATGACTTATGTCACACTTTCTTGATTTTTGTTCAAAAGTTAGAGGTTTAGATTAATATGTAGTCTAACCCTGTCCAGAATCAGGAGCCTGTTATTTAGTGGTTGTCTTTTATTGCTGTATATCATATTTGTATTTCGTTTATTGTTTTGTACATAAATGGGGCGTTTAATTTTCTTGATTGAATTGTTTTACATTTGTCATTTCAGGGCTTTCACATCTGGCTATGTGGTATGTGTTTTGCCAATTGTTTAAGGCCGTACGGTGGCCTATAGTTGTTAACGACTATGTCTTTTGGTTTCTGGTCAGACTGATGTAGAGTTGTCTAATTGGAAATCATTCTGCTTTTCATTGGCAATCATACCGCATCTTCTGACTTTTATATATATTTCAATTATAGACAGATTGCTGACAAATATAACACACGACAGCTTCTATGTTTGTTCTATAATGAATCATAAGAGGAGCCATTTATATCTAAGTTGGAGATAGACAGTCATTTTTACACTCTCGTTTATTTTATTATAGTTTAATACAGAGCGTTTGACTTTTTTATGTTTTATAATCCCATAAAATGCATTTATTATCTGTTTGACACCCAATTTAATAAAAAAAAACTACGACAAACACATATACCTTAAAGAGTAAAATAACAAAAATACCGAACTCCAAGGAAAAATCAAAACGGAAAAGTCCCTTATCAAATGGCAATCTCAAAAGCTCAAACATATCAAACGAATGGAAAATAACTGTCATATTCCTGACTTGGTACAGGCATCTAAACGCACGCAAGAACATCTTTATCGCTTTAAAAGACCCCATCAATTTAAAAGTATCATTTATCCACACCTTTAGAAGCACAACCATTCTTTTAAGTATTTAACAGTTCAACCTTTTGAAGAAGTAAATAAGCAACCTGGGGAATCTCATTCAAAATTTGTACGATCACGGAAAATAATTGAATTAAATTTGATTAAAAAATTACAGACAGTCTATCCTCTCTGTCTTAATGATAATATCATGGGAATTGGTAATGTATCAAGAACCGATTCTGTTAACATTTTGGGTATAGTTTCTAAAACTGTTCGTAAAAACCGTTCTCACGGACGTAGAATAAATTGCAATTAGAGGACACTTCGTACTAACAACACAAATATTTTGGACCTAGTTACTTTTTCAAAAAACAACGGCAGACATTATCTGTAAGCCAAACTCTGTTTACCTGTTAATAAATTACATCAAATTTTGGAGGATTGCAACACAATTCCATATTGCAGTCCCAAGTATGAAATTGTCCAAATTATAATTGCATACTGTTATTCTAAACTGTTTCCCAAAATTGATCGCCCTGAAGACCACACAAAATATTTCATTAAAATCAAATATATCAATAAAGGTTTTGATTTTGTAAATATTGCCGGTATTTTTAATGATCATTCCGTAAAAGAACAAATTCCTGGTTATTTTGATAATACTGAGCTCCCTCTAATTTGTTATGTTTATAAAAAAATCTACCCGGAAATATGTGTTTAATTATGGCGAGGTGTGTAAATTTGTTAATATCAGTGACAATACACCTACGTTATGAAATTGCAGTAATTCCAGATACATTTATGGCCCCAGTTCCCATGTTATAACAAGAGACCTTAACATCGTCCAGGACCGAGAGTTGAAATCTTTCCTAAGTAAATGACCTAAATATCGTCCCCCGTCAATTATTAATTAGAATGAGTGCCGTAACATCATCCACGACTCACTCCGTACTTACTGCACGAAACGGATAAAGCGAGAAAAAGCTTACAAAAAATCCTTAGATTCTTTTTTCAATTCAGTAATGAACATAGTTGATATTCGTATTAAACATTTTAAAGACAATTTTACTCCTAACAACAACCATAATAGCCCTATTTCTCGTATCAAACATAAGCTAAAAGAACTCGCCAAGGAATTTGTTTTTGTCCCGGCTGATAAGCCTGCCAATAATATCATTATTGTTTGACGTAAATTTTACATTGAGGTTCTGCAAAAGGAAATAACGAATTCATCAACATTAAAACTGACTCCATTTTCGGAAAATGACATCTGTAACAAACATGAACTTTTAGCTACCTCTTTACAAACAGAACCTACTACAATGAAAGTTCCAACTATGTACTGGCTTCCGAAGCTGCCTAAAAAACAACTTACAAATATAGATTTATTTTGTCTTCAAGCCAATGTTCCACTACTAAACTGTCTATTTTACTTACAAGTACACTTGGTACAATCAAAAACCTGGTGATAAATTGCTCAAATAAGGCCTTTGAAAATAGTGGAATTAATTACATTTGGAGTGTCAAAAATTCGTTTGAAGTACTTGATAAATTGCATTCTAATATTGGTGATTTCGAATCTGTTCAAAGTTTAGATTTTTCTACCCTATACACCACTTTGCCTCATAATCTCATTAAGAAAAAATTCACACATCTAATTAAATGGACATTTAAAAAGTCAGAATGCGAATATGTATGTTGAAACTCTTTTATGTCATTTTTTATTAACAACAAACAAAAGAACTATGTCAATTGGACCTGCTTTGATGCGATAACTGCACTTGAATTTTTACTAGAAAACATTTTTGTTCACTATGGAGATTCCGTATATCGTCAGGTTATCGGAATTCCAATGTGGACTAACTGTGCACCACTTATTGCGGACCTGTTTCTGTATTGTTATGAGTTACAATGTATGACTAAAATAAGCAAAGACCGATCGGAACAACATCTGATACAAAAATGTAATAACACTTTTAGATATTTGGATGATATTTTGGCTCTCAATAATGACGACTTCAGTATGTACACTAAAGAGAATTATCCTGGTGAACTGACTTTAAACAAAGCTAACAATAAACACTGCCCTTTCCTGGATCTTGATATCTATATCTTTAACGGGAAGCTTAATACCAAAATTTACGATAAAAGAGATGATTTGTCATTTCCTAGTGTTAACTATCCATTTTTAGATGGTGACGTTCCCTTTTCACCATCTTATGGTGTATATATATCTCAACTTGTTCGATTCGCTCGTGTATGTAACAACGTATTTGATTTTAACGAAAGAAATCTCTGTTTTACTCAAACATTATTGCACCAGGGTTTTCGATATCACAAACTAGTCAAAACTCTACTAGATTTTATCATCGGTACAAGGACATCATTCGTAAATAAAAATCAACATGCAGACATCTTAAACGTTCAGGTATTTCACATCCAATCTTTTATGGTAACATTCTATTCAAAGCAAAAATATGTCGTTATTCACCTCAAAAAGTAACCAAACATTGCAACAGACTTATTCAGAAAGGATATAGTTACGATACTGTTGTCAGTCATTAAAGATGGCATATTTTGGAATTAATACTGATTCACTCATAGGGTCTTTGCATCGGAAATAAACACATTTATTTTAAAATCAGTTGTTGGCATGATACGGGTTATGTTCTTCTCATATATTTTATAATGGTATGATACTAAACCCATAAGGGAGGGATTGTGCTTGATTTTCATATGATGAAGACATAATCTTTCAATCAGTTTAATTAAGGTCTGGAGCTGGCATGTCAGTAACTGCTAATAGTCCTTTGTTGATTTATATATCATTGTCATTTTGCTTGGTTTCTTCTGTTATCTATTCTGACATCGGACTCGGACTTCTTTTAAACTGAGTTTTACTGTGCGTATTGCTGTGTGTTTGTTTATTCTACATTGGCTAGAGGTATAGGGAGGGTTGAGATCTCACAAAACATGTTTAACCCCGCCGCATTTTTGCGCCTGTCCCAAGTCAGGAGCCTCTAGCCTTTGTTAGTGTTGTATGTTTTCTTAATTCTAGTTCATTTATATGTTTTGGAGTTTAGTGTGACGTCCATTTTCACTGAACAAGTACACATTTTTGTTTAGGGGCCAGCTGAAGCCCGCCTCCGGGTGCGGGATTTTCTCGCTGTGTTGAAGACCCGTTGGTGGCTTTGGTCTGTTTTCTGCTCTTCGGTTGGGTTGTTGTCTCTTTGACACATTCCTCATTTCCATTCTCAATTTTATTTCTTTAATTTTTTCTCAGTTATTTGTCCAGTTAATATTTTCATACTTTTGTTTATAGTGCTTGTATATTCTAAGCGAAACACTCTCTATTTTATAGTTTGTGACCTCATGAAATACAACTCATCATATTAAGTTTGATAAGCATCACTACTAATAAGCGAGGTATAACAAAATGAATCATACCTTCCTTTAAATGTAGAGCACAGATCGAACTGATAAAAAGAAAGTATAAAAGAAAGAGTATAATCTTATTAGGAAC
>JAASAO010000288.1:0-51331 GCA_017311375.1 Mytilus coruscus
TTGTTCACACATTGCTGTCAATATAATTGAATTTTATGCGGCTGTCATACAAGTGAGGGGTTTAGCTAGCTATAAAAACAGGTTTAATCCACCATTTTCTACATACGGAAATGGCTGAGTGTACCTAGTCAGTTATATAACAGGTTTTTCCCCATTCGTATGATGTGTTTGACCATAATTAATGGTTTACTTTTACTAATTGTGACTTGGATGGAGAGTTGTCTTATTGGCACTCATACCACATCCTCTTATATCTAATTATGGATATTTGTAGTGCCACCACAAATGTTAAATTAGAATACAATAGGTACAATTGCTTTTTGGCAATCTTCTGAATAAGTCCAGACATCCTATTTTGGTGGGGGAATTTCTATAGCAGTTTTAATATGATGATTATATTGCTATCGAAGTTGACAGGAACACTTTTCATGGTATGATAAGGGCGAATTTCAAATACTTCTCAGGAGAACACATCACAAACTATTTATTTGAGTTCTCAAATATGAAAATGTACACTCGCATACTCGATCTTTTGAGCGAGTTACTCGTTGCCATCACTAAATAACACATGATTATCAATGACGAGGAACTATATATATGCTTATGTATCCCGTCATACTTTGAACGACAAAATTATTTCATTTTTTGATGTAACTTTTACTGTTGAGTCTGTTTTTTGTGATATACATTTGGCGTGACTCTGTACTCATATATCCCGTCATAGTTTGAACCACACTATTGTTTTATTTATTAATATTGCTTTTACAGTTAAGTCTGTTTTTTTTGTGATATCTATTTTACGTGACTCTGTGCATATGTATTCTGTCATACTTTGAACGACAAAATTATTTTATTTATTTATATCACTTTTACTGTTGGGTCTGTTTTTTGTGATATGCATTTGGCGTGGCTCTGTGCTTGTGTGTCCCGTCATAATTTGAACCATATTATTGTTTTATTTATTGATATTGCTTTTACTGCTGAGTCTGTTTTTGTGATGTCCATTTTACGTGACGTATTTATGTATCTCTTTATACTTTGAACGACTAAATTATTTTATGTCTACCTGTGCGAATTTCAAACGCGCGATTTTACGCCAGTACTTAAAACCTTCCATCCTTTATAGGTGGATTTTACATAGATATATAAAATCGTATGATATAAGCATAATGAGGATGTTAAATTTGATGTATGCTTCTTCCTAAAATTTGTTTGTTTTATAGTGATTAAGATGATAACACAATGTTGACTGCTGTAACCCTATTTTTGACATTTTACGAATTGTGTCTGTTTGTTTTGTTCACGCATCGTTGTCAATATAACGGAATTTGATGCGACTGTCATACAAGTGAGAGGTTTGGCTAGCCATAAAACCAGGTTCAATCCACCATTTTCTACATAAGAAAATGCCTGTACCAAGTCAGGAATATGACAGTTGTTATCCATTCGTTTGATGTGTTTGAACTTTTGATTTTGCCATTTGATTGAGGACTTTCCTTTTGAATTTTCCTCGGAGTTCAGTATTTTGTGATTTTACTTTATACATTTACACATATCTAATGTTACAACATTTATTGTTAAACCACGAACTCTTATTTGCGAGATTCAACCAGTCGATATTGAAGATTTTGTATCGACGGAGGACAAAAGTTGAAAAAATATCAATAAGGACACCAAATTTCCAATGGATATAATTAAAATGGTGGTTTTTGACTTCTATTCACAACTATGACACAAGACGAACGATTGACACGCAACATATAAAGTGTAGAACAGCATTTTATCAGAAATCTTTTCTTCCATCAGTTATTCGATCCTGGAATGCTATTCCGGACGATATCAGATTAAGTCCATCTAAGTTTACACTTAAACGTTACCTTAATCAAAACGTAAGTAAAATACCAAATTATTATTTTTATGGAGACAGGAAGGGACAAATACTTCATGCCAGACTTCGGATGGATTGTAGTAATCTAAATGAACATTTATTTAAGAGAAATCTTGTTGAAAGTAGAAACTGTATTTGCGGCAGAACCGAGAGTAGTAAGCATTTTCTTCTCGAGTGTAATAATTACTCCCTTGTTCGAAAACGTACACGATAGATACAATTCCGTTCCAATACAATATAAAAACACTCCTGTTTGGCAGCAATATTCTCAATCAAGAGGAAAATCTACTCGTGTTTAAACAAGTCCCTGGGCTGTGTTTTAGTTGATTTTAGTCTCTGATGCATGATTTTTTATTATTGTTTTGGCTTTTAACTAGCTGTCAGTAACTGCGAGTACTCTCAAATTGTACTTTCTTGTTTATTTGACCTGTTGATACTAATTGTAATGCTTTTTTGTTATTTAATGTTATTCAGGGTTATATCTGGTCTATATACCAGCTTTGATAAGTGTTTGGTACTACTATAAATTTCCACTTCGTACTATGAACATCAAAATTATTTATCATTACCATTAAAACGTTTAAACCCGCTGCATTTTTTGCACCTGTCCTAAGTCAGGAATCTGATGTTCAGTAGTTGTCGTTTGTTGATGTGGTTCATAAGTATTTCTCGTTTCTCGTTTTTTATAAGATTAGACCGTTGGTTTTCCCGTTTGAATGGTTTTACACTAGTAATTTTGGGGCCCTTTATAGCTTACTGTTCGGTGTGAGCCAAGGCTCCGTGTTGAAGACCGTACTTTGACCTGTAATGGTTTACTTTTATAAATTATGACTTGGATGGAGAGTTGTCTAATACCACATCTTCTTATATCTATCAACAATTTTTAGTAGATTCAAAGCGATTTGGCATATAGCGTCTTTCATGGTTGGGATCGCGATTTGGGTGAGACAGTCTTGACAAAGTCCTGGAAACACACACCGCCGCCGGTACATTTATATAGGAATGATCTGACGAAAAAACTCAACTTTTATTTGCAGTTATTTCCCTTTTTCTTTTTTGACAGGGAGACGGATTAATATAAGGGAAACCTTGTTTCCCAATCCCTTTGTACTACTAGTAATGTATTACTGTATTTATATGTTTATGTCATGTACATGATTTTTGAAATAAAATATGTTTAAAGTAAGGGTTCCTAACACTGAAATAGAAAATCACAGGAAAGTTGATTATTTCAAGGGTAGAAGGTTTATCGTCGTCACTATAATCTTATAATCTTATAATCCGTTGTCTTACGTACTGACGAATGCAAAGCCTGATGTGACCGGTTACGGATAATGGATGAAATGTTGTTTTAGCTGTCATTCACTTTAACACCATTTACGCCATTTACAGACCTGGACGTAGCAATGCTGACACTGTGGGATTATCCGTATTGTCAGCTAACATCAATCATCAGGATTGCACAACAGACTCACAACCAATATAAAGGAAATATAAACAATTTTCATGCCAGTGGGATGTTAAGCTAGCTATAAAACCAGGTTTAACCCACCATTTTCATCGGGAAATGCCTATACCAAGTAAGGAATATGACAGCTGGTTTAAATATTAAATTGTCAGGTTTTATGGAAATTCACCCTTTTGGAATTTACATTGGAGTTCAGTATTTTTCACAGGGATGAAAGGGCACTAAAAGTCCAACACATATCTCAACAGAATCTATGAAAGCTATTGGTCTTCGATAGAACTAATTCATTTTTAGAATGTCTTAAGGTGACTACATTTGATATTTCTACTGAACTGAATAAGGCATCATACAAGAACATCAACATCAAAGAAGAGCGAGTATGCAATTAAGTGATAAAGGAGAGGCAAAAGATACCAGAGGGACATTCAAACTGATTAGTTGAAAAACAAACTGACAACGATATGGCTAAAAAAATAAATAAACAAACAGTCTGTAAAACTTACGAAGGGATGATTTAAACTTCACCATTTGAAACACTTGGTTTAATATCTTCCTTGTGAGCTGCAACACTCTATCAAGGAAATCATGATAGGAAATACAACCCCTGGAAAATCGTATCAACTTGGAGATATTTACTCTGTATGCAGGCGCTGCATGCTGGAATGTTGCTACATATATATATAGAAATGGAAATGGAAAGTTCACAATTGGGAAGCTGAAATCACTTTTATATAAATTTATTGTTTTGATAGTATATAAAAGAGAGACGAAAGATAGATACCACTCACAAGTTGAAAATAAACTGACAACGCCATGGGTAATAAAGAAAAAAAAGACCAACAAAAGTACACAAAACAAAAGTTAAAACTTTCTTGTTGCTTAAGTAAATGTCTTCTTGTCGCTATTTTTTCCCGTTATTTTCTTCTTCTTGTCCTTAAGGGGACTTCGGTGGACGAGTGGTCTAAGTTGTCGAACTACTGTATCACTTTCAGTCCGAACACTGATGTTGTGAGTTCGAATCCCTCACGTGGAAGGTGCGCTCGATTCCAATTTTAATTGACTAGGATTGTTAGTTTTCCTACCGAAGATCTGTGGTTCTCTCCGGGCACTCTGGCTTCCAGTGGCGGATCCAGGTTTTTTTTACGATTCAATGCATTTGAATGGGAACATATAGTTGGACTCCCCGTAATCCTGGGTTAGGAACCCCTTTATAAATGGCTGGATCCGCCCCTGGTTCCTCCACCAATAACAATGACCGCCACAAATTAGTACTGTGGTGTTGTTAGAGTGGTGTTAAAACCAATTAATCAATTAATTCATCTTGTGTTAATTAGTGAGACCACTGGTGAATCTTGGACGGAGCAAACTAGCAATCGATCTACAGTTTTCTTACATTTATAATCTGATGAGCACTGAAGAAGAACAAAGAAGAATTAATGATTTATAGATATAGATATAAAATTCCATGTTCATAATAAATTTTTTTTCCACATAATTAACGTAAATAGAATAGAATAGAATAGAATAGAATATTTTTATTTCCCAAATTACAGGGCCCATAAAGGGCATAAAATCAGATACAACTGATTTACATAATTGGTAACAACAACAATAAAAGTCACTTGAAAATAAATATTAAGTATATTAGCATTGGTATATATGTCTCTGGTCAGAATCAGAGCCAAAACCACATATATATTGTGAATAAAAGAATAAAATTACATTATATGCATTCATTCTCAAATCATTTACTTGACTTAGTGTCAATATGCATACCTGATCTCCTTAATTCAAAACAGTCACAAATATAACAGCCCAGTTTTTCCATAAGAGTAACATTTTCTTGTTAAGAGCCATAAAAATTTAGAAGATTTATTTAAATTTTAAAATTATAACAATTGTCAGATATGTATTGAAAAAGTCTTCCTTTGAGTATCATAAAGAGGACATTCTAACAAAAATGAAGCTCATCTTCAACTTTACCAAGTGAGTAATTTGAACAAAGACCATGCCAAGAAATTGCCTCCGTTGAAATTTTGCAAACATCCCATAGAGCAAATTACACGGATGATTAATATTGACCCTTTGGTATATGGCTGTGTTCTAAGCGACACGTATATGCAGGTCATAAATTAATTTGTTGAATGAAATCAAATCTTTAACTACTAATGGGTGCCGTAGGAGGTAGACCGGAATTTTTAGCGAGGATTTCTTGGCATGTAACAGATAGAAAAAAGTCAGGGTTAGAATTCATAGAACAGACAAGGGGCAGTGGCAAATATTTCATATATAGTTTGAACACAGAGAGGATTACCCAGGCATCCTTTGCAAAAAAAAAAAACGAACTTTTTCTTCTTTGTGCCTTCGGACTTTATGTTTTGAATTGTAGTTTCACTTTCCATATTCGGTATTTATTCTAATGTAAGCTCCACGTGGTAAAAATCACGTGATGCAGGAATATATTATCTTGGAGTTAGGCTAGGCTATTTCCTTTTTTTAGGCGGGGACTCCAAGCAGACAACATGCATGTGTATAACGGAACTGTAGATTTTCTTATTAAATCTTATTAAATAAAGAGAGTTGCCGGTCCGGTACATGAATAGATCGGTTAGAAAGCAAGGTTTTAATTTTAATTAGATTGGTAAGCTTAAATCGAGGGTTCAAAATGGAGAACGCCAAAAAAAAAAAGGGGGGATTTCACAGGGAATAATTTTATTTTTGAGCTCTACATTTGAAAGGTTTATTATTATTTTTTTTTAATTTAATTAAAAGACAGAGAAAAATGTTAAACAAATTCTGAATGGTCTTTCTTCCTTTCTCCAGTAACAGATAGAAAAAAGTCAGGGTTAGAATTCATAGAACAGACAAGGGGCAGTGGCAAATATTTCATATATAGTTTGAACACAGAGAGGATTACCCAGGCATCCTTTGCAAAAAAAAAAAAACGAACTTTTTCTTCTTTGTGCCTTCGGACTTTATGTTTTGAATTGTAGTTTCACTTTCCATATTCGGTATTTATTCTAATGTAAGCTCCACGTGGTCAAAATCACGTGATGCAGGAATATATTATCTTGGAGTTAGGCTAGGCTATTTCCTTTTTTTAGGCGGGGACTCCAAGCAGACAACATGCATGTGTATAACGGAACTGTAGATTTTCTTATTAAATCTTATTAAATAAAGAGAGTTGCCGGTCCGGTACATGAATAGATCGGTTAGAAAGCAAGGTTTTAATTTTAATTAGATTGGTAAGCTTAAATCGAGGGTTCAAAATGGAGAACGCCAAAAAAAAAAAGGGGGATTTCACAGGAATAATTTTATTTTGAGCTCTACATTTGAAAGGTTTATTATTATTTTTTTTTAATTTAATTAAAAGACAGAGAAAAATGTTAAACAAATTCTGAATGGTCTTTCTTCCTTTCTCCAGTAACAGATAGAAAAAAGTCAGGGTTAGAATTCATAGAACAGACAAGGGGCAGTGGCAAATATTTCATATATAGTTTGAACACAGAGAGGATTACCCAGGCATCCTTTGCAAAAAAAAAAAAAACGAACTTTTTCTTCTTTGTGCCTTCGGACTTTATGTTTTGAATTGTAGTTTCACTTTCCATATTCGGTATTTATTCTATGTAAGCTCCACGTGGTAAAAATCACGTGATGCAGGAATATATTATCTTGGAGTTAGGCTAGGCTATTTCCTTTTTTTAGGCGGGGACTCCAAGCAGACAACATGCATGTGTATAACGGAACTGTAGATTTTCTTATTAAATCTTATTAAATAAAGAGAGTTGCCGGTCCGGTACATGAATAGATCGGTTAGAAAGCAAGGTTTTAATTTTAATTAGATTGGTAAGCTTAAATCGAGGGTTCAAAATGGAGAACGCCAAAAAAAAAAAAGGGGGATTTCACAGGGAATAATTTTATTTTTGAGCTCTACATTTGAAAGGTTTATTATTATTTTTTTAATTTAATTAAAAGACAGAGAAAATGTTAAACAAATTCTGAATGGTCTTTCTTCCTTTCTCCCATGCCAAGAAATTGCCTCCGTTGAAATTTTGCAAACATCCCATAGAGCAAATTACACGGATGATTAATATTGACCCTTTGGTATATGGCTGTGTTCTAAGCGACACGTATATGCAGGTCATAAATTAATTTGTTGAATGAAATCAAATCTTTAACTACTAATGGGTGCCGTAGGAGGTAGACCGGAATTTTAGCGAGGATTTCTTGGCATGTAACAGATAGAAAAAGTCAGGGTTAGAATTCATAGAACAGACAAGGGCAGTGGCAAATATTTCATATATAGTTTGAACACAGAGAGGATTACCCAGGCATCCTTTGCAAAAAAAAAAACGAACTTTTCTTCTTTGTGCCTTCGGACTTTATGTTTTGAATTGTAGTTTCACTTTCCATATTCGGTATTTATTCTAATGTAAGCTCCACGTGGTCAAAATCACGTGATGCAGGAATATATTATCTTGGAGTTAGGCTAGGCTATTTCCTTTTTTTAGGCGGGGACTCCAAGCAGACAACATGCATGTGTATAACGGAACTGTAGATTTTCTTATTAAATCTTATTAAATAAAGAGAGTTGCCGGTCCGGTACATGAATAGATCGGTTAGAAAGCAAGGTTTTAATTTTAATTAGATTGGTAAGCTTAAATCGAGGGTTCAAAATGGAGAACGCCAAAAAAAAAAAAAGGGGGATTTCACAGGGAATAATTTTATTTTTGAGCTCTACATTTGAAAGGTTTATTATTATTTTTTTTTAATTTAATTAAAAGACAGAGAAAAATGTTAAACAAATTCTGAATGGTCTTTCTTCCTTTCTCCAGTAACAGATAGAAAAAAGTCAGGGTTAGAATTCATAGAACAGACAAGGGGCAGTGGCAAATATTTCATATATAGTTTGAACACAGAGAGGATTACCCAGGCATCCTTTGCAAAAAAAAAAAAAAACGAACTTTTTCTTCTTTGTGCCTTCGGACTTTATGTTTTGAATTGTAGTTTCACTTTCCATATTCGGTATTTATTCTAATGTAAGCTCCACGTGGTAAAAATCACGTGATGCAGGAATATATTATCTTGGAGTTAGGCTAGGCTATTTCCTTTTTTTAGGCGGGGACTCCAAGCAGACAACATGCATGTGTATAACGGAACTGTAGATTTTCTTATTAAATCTTATTAAATAAAGAGAGTTGCCGGTCCGGTACATGAATAGATCGGTTAGAAAGCAAGGTTTTAATTTTAATTAGATTGGTAAGCTTAAATCGAGGGTTCAAAATGGAGAACGCCAAAAAAAAAAAGGGGATTTCACAGGGAATAATTTTATTTTTGAGCTCTACATTTGAAAGGTTTATTATTATTTTTTTTTAATTTAATTAAAAGACAGAGAAAAATGTTAAACAAATTCTGAATGGTCTTTCTTCCTTTCTCCCATGCCAAGAAATTGCCTCCGTTGAAATTTTGCAAACATCCCATAGAGCAAATTACACGGATGATTAATATTGACCCTTTGGTATATGGCTGTGTTCTAAGCGACACGTATATGCAGGTCATAAATTAATTTGTTGAATGAAATCAAATCTTTAACTACTAATGGGTGCCGTAGGAGGTAGACCGGAATTTTTAGCGAGGATTTCTTGGCATGGCTCAGATCTTTCTATATATTTTTTGAATATCTGTCTGTCTCAATTTTTAAAGAGTGAGCACTTATTCTTAATTTACATATTGACTGTCTTTTTTTAAAATCCTGTAGTTCTAAATATTTTCTTTTTAAAACAATTTTTATAGAAAAATAAGTACCAAGCTTCCCTTTTTCAGAGTTAATTGTTTGATACTTCAGCCTATTCCAAAATGTTAAATAACTTTCACATAGTTTATTTTTAACATACTGACATAAAGAACCAATTGATTGGTCAAAATTTGGTAAATCAATCTCTCTCTGAATATAATCTATACTAGAGTACCATGTATTTACATTAGAAATATGTAAATATATTAATGGTGTTGAATCAGCATCCCCAGAACAAGGTGCCCGAAAAAGCAGAGTCTTATAAAAGTTTAAGTTACACGATAAAGCTAATCAAGCATTTTGCTAACCATGATTAGTGTATTTGGAAGGTTTCTTACGTTTTCTCTGCATTATGATTTATCAACAATCCACAAGGAAACACTCCCACAGTATCAGCACTGTCCGTGAGAAAGATGGACTTGCGAAGGGACTGGAGGCTTTGGATACGACCTTTTATTATCCTCCTTTATTTTATTTTGGCTCTGTTTGTGGCACTTCCCTTGTGTATCATAGAACTGAACAGAGCTGACAAACCAACCCATGTACAAGCCTGGTTTGCCTCTGGTATCTTTGTACTCTGTGCGTTACCTATTTCCTTCTTTGGAATGCTACAACATCTTGTAAACTATACACAGCCAAATCTCCAGCGGCACATCATTAGGTAACTTGTTTATTTTTGTGTCACAAGACAAGGTCTACAATTTATACATCAAAATGATCATTGTACATCAGATACAGATACATCAAATAAATACATCTTGAATATGTTTGTAACATTTGCCTCTTGATGTTAAGCTAACAACAGTCAATCAATTTTTACCCTTTGTCAGTTCACTGATTGAGATTTAAAAGGGATCTGGTTTAGATTTCAAAAACTAGCTTAACACCATCTGATATTCATTTGCCGGTAACAAGACATTTCGGCACCCAGACAAATTGGCACCCAAATCTGAAGACATTTCGCATCCATTTTGGACATTTTGGGATCCGGACATTTCTTGACCAAGACAATTCGCACCTTATTTTTAAAATATATTTATTAGGAAAAATTAAAGAATTGTTGCAGTAATATTATTATTCGAGATAATATATGCATAACAAAAAATAATCATCATTTAATTTAACCCTAAATGATTATGTATGTATGAATAAACTTCATTTAATTAAATCATAATTGATTGTTAGATATGTTGTTGTTTGAATAAACATTATTGGTCATTATTTAATTAAATCATAATTAATTGTAGTTATGCATTAATCCGATGCATTAATCCGATAGAGCTAATAGCATTTGCACATAAGTGTTATATTTATCTTTTAATACTGGTTAATGAAATCATTACAGTGTGTACTGGCTGGTCATTATCGCGTATGATACGATTTTGACACGCCTACATAGCTAATGCATATGCATGAATATAGAGAAGAACAGCATGTGTAGCCAAACAGAAGGGAGTTGTAGATTTGTAGCATAAATGTAAACATGTAGTGATAGAATTAGAAAATAATAACAGAAAAATAGTGTTTTATATTAAAAGCCAAGCGAGTAAAACACGGATCTATCATGGTGGAGGACCCGGCAACCGTATATATAAGCATGCAAAAGAACCAATTCAATGTAAGATCAAATAAAACAAACAAATGAAGCAAATGTCACTAACAGTTCAATGTAAATCAATTAACACATATCAACAAAATGTCAAAATTATTTAATATTGTCACACAAATATTCTTCCATCTACATCTGTGGTATCTGTGGTTTGGTATTAAGGTACATCTATAGAGAGTGGCGAGACAATTTTCACACACTCAACTTCAGAATCTTGTGGCGAGGCAATTCTCACACACAAGTATAAATTTTCATCTTGACTAGCTGTGGCGAGGCAATTCTCACACACAGATCTGTATAAAACGTTTGAAACAATTTTGATTGGTTGTATAAACAATTTTCACACACAAAAATAAACTCGCAGTATCATTGGAGCATAATGGTAAAAATATATACACTTTATACAATCACATCTTTGCAGTTATCTTTTTAAAACTAGTATTTTAATGAGAACTTTTGATTTTTTTAATGTGTGTTAAGTACAGTTTATTTGAAAATAGATTGTTTCAGATTTTTTAAAATTATTATTCATAATTTTATATATATACATGTTTCATTTACCAGTAAGAAATTTAAAGAAATTTCTAAATTGTGGGCAGGGTTGTTATATTTATCTTTTAATACTGGTTAATGAAATCATTACAGTGTGTACTGGCTGGTCATTATCGCGTGATGATACGATTTTGACACGCCTACATAGCTAATGCATATGCATGAGTATAGAGAAGAACAGCACGTGTAGCCAAACAGAAGGAGGTGTAGATTTGTAGCATAAATGTAAACATGAAGTGATAGAATTAGAAAATAATAACAGAAATATAGTGTTTTATTTTAAAAAGCCAAGCGAGTAAAACACGGATCTATCATAAGGCATGTAAGGGAGTATAAGGAAATTTTTCATTATTGCCAAATAAACAGTAATATTAGAAATCCCTTATAAATGCAAGGTAAATAATTGCCCAATTGGTCTAATTTTACAGAGTCTTATTTTCTTATTTTCTTATCAAAACCATTGATTTGAGGCAAAACGCGAACATTTTTTAAAATTTTGTTATTTCAAAATCGTATTTTTACCCAAAATTCAAAATCGATATAAAACTTAAAATTTAAAACTTGAACATGGTCTGCTTAAAATTTTGAATGCATTTGCATATATTTGAATACTTAATTCTAATCTTTAAAATTAAGTGCCGACTTTTGTCGTCATTTTCCATAAAATAAAATAGTGCTGGAAACAAATTAGTAATTTGTAAAACAGTCAAACATAATTGCTATATATTAACACTAAACTTGCAAATTGAGTTCAGGCCCTCATACATATATCAGTGCCAGGAAATTTTATTTTTGGTTCACTATATTTAGATCAAAGATAAAATAATTTATAAGGTGCCGATTTGTCTATGTTAGGTGCCGATATGTCTGGGTGCCGAAGTGTCTTTCGCAGGTGCCGATTTGTCCGGATGCCGATTTGTCTGGGTACCGAACTGTCTAGAATTCTCATTTGCCTGCCTTAATTGAGGAACATCAGTGGTTGTCTAAATGCATGGTTTCCGCTGGCAGTTATCATTTTCGCATTTTGCAAAAAATAAAATTATGGCTATTAAAATTCATTTTTGGCAAAAGAAATATATCTGTTCCACTACGTCCATTTTGTTTATGTTTTCAGGTTTCTCAAATTCTCAGACTTGTCCCTAATCAGGCAATACTGGGATTTAAACTTGAACTTGTCATGCCTTAGGAATTTGACAGAAAATCAATTATCAACGGAATGCATTTTATAGCTATCTGCAAAAATGGACTAATTAATAAAGATGTAAAGGTGTTGATTTTTTACAACTTTGATATAAGTAATTGTTTTGAAGTGGGTACTAAACAATCATTTTCGTGATGCACGTGTTTGAAGTGGGTACTTAACAATCATTTTCGTGATGCATGTGTTTGAAGTGGGTACTAAACAATCATTTTCGTGATGCATGTGTTTGAAGTGGGTACTAAACAATCATTTTCGTGATGCACGTGTTTGAAGTGGGTACTTAACAATCATTTTACGATGCACTTGTTTAAATCATTGTTTAACATCTCAACTTTTCTTTAAACAAAGGTTCGGAATTTTAGAAAACTTTTGTCATTAAGAAAAATGTTACAAAGTAACAGAGAAATATATGACTTTAGTCTTAATCCTTCTGGCAGTGTTCCAGCTAGGTCGTTTTCACAGGGCGGTCCGCCCGCCCTTTCCCGAGTGCCGCCCTGTGCCCTTTTTCTGACGCCCTGTGCCCTTTTCCAGACGCCCTGCCCTTTTTCTCAAGTCCATGCCTTTATTTTCGTAATGATTTGATGAAAATACTATTATTCTATCTGTCTTCATATTTATGACAGGTTTATGACCCTCAGCTAATTAACATTTACAGCAGGTGTAATAAGTTGTGATTATAGATAATCCTCTTATCGCCATCGATGGGTCGTTAATCCGTTAATTAAACCTCATGATTGACCATTGTAATTATTTTCCCCATTAAATTCGGTCAGTCAGCATTTCAATTTTAAGATTTCTCAAAAGACCACAATTTGCAGTTCGTTTATCCATAGATGTTTTTGTAATTTCGTCAATTTAACAAAATTGTTTTTCCCCGGAGTGTTCATTTAATTTCATAATTTCTCAAACGATAACTTATTCCAGCTCAGTTGACGTAGTTTCGTCATTTGAACGTATTTTCGTCACATTTTATAAAACTTTTCATGAAATCTTTTGACAATTTCGATTATAAAGATAGAACTTCAATAATATTTTCACGATTCAAACGTGCTTTCTTTGTAATGAATCGCGCATGCGTTAACGTATCTTTATAAATCGACACTTAAATGTAAAATACAAAATCATTTATTTTCAAATTAACTAGAGATACAAATATTTATTGTACTGAGCAACTGAATTTAAAAAAATGATAATTTCTTGCCTTTACTTTAAACACAAACCAATCCGTAGATGAACCCCGATTCATTCTAAATTTATTATCCTCTTGTCACTTCCTGTTTTCATTTCGCTTAAAAATCGAAAGTAACGTAAACGTGATCTTTTCTTGATATATTTAAAATAGACAGTCTTTTTAATCATTCCAAGCTCATAAAAATGAATTCCAAATATCGATTTTAAATGGTTTCACAGGGATATTGATTATGCAGTGAAATAGTCGTTACAATTTCATGTATGCTGTGAATGATTCTTTGCTTTGAAAAAGAGGAACCCGACTTTGTTGATCAAAATGTCCCTCAAAATAACTGAAATTGTGAACTAAATTTCTGTATCCTTGTTCTAATCTTCATATTTAAGCATCACACTAGAAGAATCATACCATGACTGCCTACATTTGTAGCATACATAAGGCCTTCAAAGGTCCTTGTCCTTGCAGGACTAGGGCATATGTATAGCTAGTAATATACATCATTGGTCCCTTACTGTTACCCAAAATCTAGCGTAAAAGTTACTAAACCCTCTCAAAACTCCTAGCTGAAACCCCTTGCAGTTTACATAGGACATGCCCTTTTTGAAATATCAATCATCGTGCTAAAGTGCCCTTTTCATGATTGGCTCCCTGCCCTTTTGAAATCCTAGCTGAAGTTCAACTAGACTGGAAGTATCTGATAATACTATTGAAGATAAATCCCGTCCATGTGTTCCCAGAAGTCAACACAAAGATTTCGTTATTTATATTGCTGTTTAACAGTATCTTTAAAGAAAGTAAATGTTTGTTATCAATTAATGTATACATGTATCTAATACAATGTTGATTAAAAAACAGATATGTCAGTCAGGGGTACTACTTGTACAAGTTATCTTTTTTAATTGAAGAAGTAAATAATAATATACTTGTATAACAGTCAAGGGTGTAACTTGAATAAGTTATTAGAGAAAAAACAACTTACATGTGTTATTACAGATACTTTCATGAGTTGTCTACTCTTTTTTTTTATCTGTAGTAACATATGTTTGTTATTAGTCAAATAGATCATAAATGTTTTTATTTTTAGTGGGCACTTGGGGATTCTTGAAACTTTGTGCAGTAACTTAATACATAACCTTGATAACTAATTTTCCAATTCAATTAAATACAATTTTAATCAACCATGGTAAATCAATGAAACAAGGCTTTTAAGGGATAAATTTTAATTTAAGCTGTAATAACGAGGCTTAGTTATTACAGGGATGTAACTTATTATATGAGACACTTGGGAATTACTTGGAATCTTGTGCCGAATCTCATTACATGCTCTGATCATTATTTCTTACCATAAACATGATAAATTTAAATACATTGTGATATACATGTATGTCTGAGCAAAGGCTTTGAAGAGATGTAGAGAAGCTGTAATAACACTCTTTGTAATATAAATTACATTTTTTCTTTTGATGTTTAATGAAATAATTTGCTTAAAAAGTGTGTTGATGGAAAACCATGGTATATTATCTGCAATTTGATGTTGTAACATACTTTGATAACTAGATATGAAGCTCAACTAGAATCTAAAGGAAAGAGGGCGTGGCTTATAGCAATGGTACAACATATTCATTTTCATGTTATTCCATGGCTGAAGCTCCACCCCTTTTTTTGAAAGATAGCCACCTCTGAAATATTTAGGAAACTGAAAAATGTAAAAGGTCATGAACATTTATTTGGTTTCATTTTATAACAAAAAGCAATAAATCATTTGTACCACATTTCAAGAAACCTTTTTTCAAATTGAATAGGGTGTTTTCACAAGTTCCCTTAAGGTTGGTATCTTCATACATACAACTTTTGCAAATATGGCTTTGTTTAAACACTTCTAGTTCATATATTAGCTAAATTATGTTAGATATATGGTAAGAGATGAAACTGTTGTGACAAGATTTCTTAACTGACCATTTGAGGCAGTAATTGTGAACTTTCATTGACAAATAGGCATACAGTAAGATGTGGACTGGAGACAGAGGCAGGATTGGACACTTAATATAATCTTGAATGTTGGAATGATTAGCAGCTAAACATTACATTTATAGTGTTCTGAAATGCTTTCAAGTTGTTATCAAAATAGTTTCAAACAGGTTCTAGACATTTCATGTCAGAAAACATGCTCATAGGGTAAGCTGGCAAAATTAAAGTCTTGTTTTCAAATTCTGTAAAACATTGATACAGGGTGGGGTGTAAAATGTATAGTAAAAGAAAACTTAGAGTATATGCAGTGATTTCTTTCAGGCTATAATTCTGAGATATAAGTATTGTTGTGAGAAAAAGTGTTTTAGAAAGTTTTCTCATGTTTCTATTGGAATAAATGTTAGTATAGGTTGCACTTTGTAAATACAGCTGTTTTTCAAACCATGCCTCTTTGGGGAGATATAGAATATTCATAGACAATTAATATTGTTTACGTACTGGTTCCCGGATATGATCTCTATGTTTCATCTCATAGAGACATAACTTGGGAATGTTACCAGTAAATATACATATTCATAGTGATCAAGTTGAAGTCTGTGGAAATCCTTAAGTCAAGGTTGGGGTAGTATAGAAATTTAATGTAAGTTTAAACTCTTAGAAGTTCGGGCATATAAACGTTGAAAATATGCCGCACAGCCCTATATTTTGACCTTTGAAAAATAGTAGTGCATATGAACTTTCCATTCTAGGATATATATTTTTCAAAACTTCATAGCAAATGTGGTACAGTTTTAGCCGTGAAAGGATTTCCTATGGAAATTGCATTGTTGATATTTACAGAAATGCAACCTTAAGTTTGGAAAAATACTAAAAGTTTCTTCTTTCAGTTCTGAAAAAATTAAATACAATTTTTTTCCTTTGCGAAAATTCAATTAAATTTCATTTCAGTAATAGAAAAATTGCAGTTGTTAGAATTAACAGTTCCACTCATGTTTGTAATATCATTCAAGCATTTTTGGTGCATTGAAATTTCATGGCAATTTGCGGAAGTTTCAGTGTTGACTGATTCCCAGTTTTGTACACTTCAAAGGTGGTTTTTCAACTTTCAGACCATTACAGGAAGCAGACACTATTGTTACTTGGTGGATTTAACACAGCAGACACTTTTTGTTCTATTTTATCAATTTCTGATTTATATGCCCTCACGGCTGACGACCTGTATCCTGTACGATCCATTATTGTTTGTTCGTCTAATCCGGCTTGGTACAAACAATGCTGTTCTGCATGTCCGCTTCACAGAGTGGTTTGTGTAATTTCCAGTTAAGTCCACTTAAGATATGTCTAAAAAAGATTGTACATACACCTTGGGCCTGAAAATAAATTACAAAACTAGAAATAATGCAAAAAGGTTATGGTAACTCTTTGTGATAATATTCATACATTATATGTGTTGGTAAAATTAGTACAGATGGAGTGATTAAAATATGCATCTTCATTTAAACAGTTGTATTGTCTTTTATTCTGGGTATCAAATTATGCAATGTCATACAGTGAGAGGTTTAGCTAGCTATAAAACCAGGTTTAATCCACCATTTTCTACATAAGGAAATGCCTGTGCCATGTCAGGAATATGACAGTAGTTTTCCATTCATTCGATTTTTGACATTAGACGTATGATAAAGGACTATCTGCTTTGAATTTTCCTTTTCTTTAACACTAATGAGAGATGGGAGATATACAAAATGAAATTAATAATATTAATAGAACTTGTATACAATTAAACAAAATAAAGGATTTAGACTGCCCCTTTGAAACATGTAACATGCATACATATGTTATCACAGTTTTTGATTTTTAGTCCACAATAAGAAATGTATGTTATTTTTCTCTAATAACTTATTTAAGTTACACCCTTGACTGTATACCGGTAAGTAAATTTGTTATATTCATATTTTCTTATAATAGTATATATATAAGAAGATGTGGTATGAGGGCCAATGAGACAACTCTCCATCCAAGTCACAATTTGTAAAAGTAAACCATTATAGGTCAAAGTACGGTCTTCAACACGGAGCATTGTCTCACACTGAACAGCAAGCTATAAAGGGCTCCAAAAATGACTAGTGTAAAACCATTCAAACAGGAAAACCCAACGGTCTAATCTATGTAAAAAACGAGAAATGAGAAACACTTATGAACCACATCAACAAACGACAACCACTGAACATCAGGTTCCTGACTTAGGACTTATAAGTTTTGAATAATCCCTCCTTAATTTACTCCAAATATTTACATGCATAAGTATTTTTTTTTACAATATCTAAAATTCTTAAGTTTTAGGATGTAAAAACATGCCTTATGCCATCCCGTTTGAATGGTTTTACACTATAATTTTTGGGGCCTTTTATAGCTTACTGTTCGGTGTGAGCCAAGGCTCCGTGTTGAAGACCGTACTTTGACCTATAATGGTTTACTTTTATAAATTTTGACTTGGATTGAGAGTTGTCTCATTGGCACTCATACCACATCTTCTTATATATACTTAAGCAATTTTTCTCTGGTTAGCTCATAATTTTTTATTAGAGTTCAATGTTTCATCACATTAATTCAACAAAGAACAATGAAGAAAGTAATTGCACAAAGCTCTTAAGTAATTGCACAAAGCTCTTAAGTAATTGCACAAAGCTCTTAAGTAATTGCACAAAGCTCTTAAGTAATTGCACAAAGCTCTTAAGTAATTGCACAAAGCTCTTAAGTAATTGCACAAAGCTCTTAAGTAATTGTACAAAGCTCTTAAGCTCTTAAGTAATTGTACAAAGCTCTTAAGTAATTGTACAAAGCTCTTAAGTAATTGTACAAAGCTCTTAAGTAATTGTACAAAGCTCTTAAGTAATTGCACAAAGCTCTTAAGTAATTGCACAAAGCTCTTAAGTAATTGACAAAGCTCTTAAGTAATTGCACAAAGCTCTTAAGTAATTGCACAAAGCTCTTAAGTAATTGCACAAAGCTCTTAAGTAATTGCACAAAGCTCTTAAGTAATTGCACAAAGCTCTTAAGTAATTACGAAGGCCTTAAAAATTGCCCTTGGAGGCTTGTAAATGAGTAGTGTTTTGAAGATAACAGACAAATGAGATTTTCATTGTCCATGAAATTACACTTAAATGATTAGTAAAGACATCTGCAAAGGACAGACAATTAAAAATTCTATTACAGCAAAGAAGTCTTGAGAAATTCAAGAAAAGAAGATAGTATGAATTTTTTACTTGCATAAGTAAAAAATCTGAATGTCTGAGGGACATAACTAACATGACTAAGCCATTAGAATAATTTACTTATACAAGTAAATAAAATACACTTGTATAAGTATCTTACAAATTTACTTATATCAGTATTAATATTTATTTCTTCAAGTAAATAAAAATAATTTGAACAAGTAGTAACCCTGACTGTATGTAGAATTAAAATAGATTAATCTTCTTATTCATATATATATAGATATCAATGCTGCAAACTGAACTTTTTGAAGGTTTTTTGTTAATAAGAATTTAGAAAGAAAATTTTAAATGAAAAATATGTTGATCATGTTGATGTCAGTTGGCGTAAAAAAATATTGAATGTGGTGATTATATATCGTTTTGACTAAAGAGGTGGCGAAAAAGAAAATTTACCTAGGGAAAACCTTGTAATTAATAAGAAACATGCTTTCATGTAAACTCCTCATCTTGTTTCATTCCTGTGAGATTGAAGGGATGTCTTTCGTGTAAACTCCTTATCTTGTTTCATTCCTGTGAGATTGAAGGGATGTCTTTCATGTAAACTCCTCATCTTGTTTCATTCCTGTGAGATTGAAGGGATGTCTTTCATGTAAACTCCTCATCTTGTTTCATTCCTGTGAGATTGAAGGGATGTCTTTCATGTAAACTCCTCATCTTGTTTCATTCCTGTGAGATTGAAGGATATCTTTCTTGTAAACTCCTCATCTTGTTTCATTCCTGTGAGATTGAAGGATGTCTTTCGTAAACTCCTCATCTTGTTTCATTCCTGTGAGATTGAAGGATGTCTTTCGTAAACTCCTCATCTTGTTTCATTCCTGTGAGATTGAAGGGATGTCTTTCATGTAAACTCCTCATCTTGTTTCATTCCTGTGAGATTGAAGGGATGTCTTTCGTGTAAACTCCTCATCTTGTTTCATTCCTGTGAGATTGAAGGGATGTCTTTCATGTAAACTCCTCATCTTGTTTCATTCCTGTGAGATTGAAGGGATGACTTTCAGGTAAACTCCTCATCTTGTTTCATTTCTGTGAGATTGCAGGGATGTCTTTCATGTAAACTCCTCATCTTGTTTCATTCCTGTGAGATTGAAGGAATGTCTTTCATGTAAACTCTTCATCTTGTTTCATTCCTGTGAGATTGAAGGGATGTCTTTCATGTAAACTCCTCATCTTGTTTCATTCCTGTGAGATTGAAGGGATGTCTTTTGAATTGTTTGTTTTGATTAAAGAGTTGTCAGATAAAAAGTATATGTTCATATAGTAACAACTAATTCTGAAAGAAGTAAATGAACTACTTTTAGCAAGTTAAAATTCTTGTTCCATTTGTCATGTAATTTCATAAAGGTATATTGTAGTGTGTTGCGGTTGAAAACTTTTAACCTCTTTATGTTAAATTTTGTTTCATTTTGATACATTTGTGTACATAGTGGTGTGATGTTGTTTTGTTGTATTGTTAGATTTCAATTGTATCTTTATATATATATTCCAGAAGTTAATTGCAAATGCATAAACAGTACATGCTGTATAAAAAAATCGGCATTGCTATGAATTCTACATTTCTTGCACAAAAATTAAAAAGACACAATATTAAGGAATCAATGTTAAATACAAATTTGGGTAGTGCATATTTAAATGAAGAAATGGCATACCACAACACTATATACTATTTGACTCAAATCACATTTCACATTATAGTTTTAAAAGTAAAATGATTTATACCATAATAATCCTGTATATAAAAAGAGTAGAACATACTTAAAGGGCTTGAGGGAAATAAAAAACTAAATCAGATTCAACAACACAATCACCAAAAATAATTTTCTGGGTGATTTGGCTGCTCTAGAGAGGTTAGCACTGACTTCCTGCTCCATTTGTGTCCCCAAAAATTGTAGGCTTAAAAGACTGCGAAGTGTATATAATTAAGGTCATTAGATATTACCATTCCACACAATATATATTTATGATTAAATAAGCAAATCTTATTATTAATTTCTGCATAACACATTTATTTTGTCAATATGGTAACCTTTTATGATTTTTTTCTTCAGAATCTTATGGATGGTGCCAATTTATGGAGTAAATGCAGTAAGTTGTGATTTAATCGTGCAATATTTTAAATGAAAAAGAGAAATATATGTATTTTATATGAGCATAAGAAATATGAAAACACCAATGTGAAAGAAAAAGTGATTTTTATATGACCGCAAAAATTTTTGTGGTCGATATTGGTATGACGTTGGCGCCGTCGCCGCCGCCGCCGCCGCCGTTGTCGCCGCCGCCGCCGTCGCCGCCGCCGCCGCCGTCCGGCGTCGCCGCCGCCGTCCAAGACACATTGGTTTTCGTGACTCTAACTTTAGTTTAAGTGAATGGATCTCTAGGAACTTTTACCATAAGGTTCAATACCACAAAAGGAAGGTTGGGATTGATTTTGGGGTTATGGTACCAACAGTTAAGGAATTAGGGGCCAAAAGGGGCCACAAATAAGCATTTTGTAACTTCCAGACAATAACTTGTGTGTAAGTGTATGGATCTCTCTGACATTGTACCACAAGGTTCCATATCACAAAGGAATGCTGGGATTCATTTTGGGGTAATTGCCTCAAAATTTTAGGAATTAGGGCCAAAAGGGCAAAAACAAGCATTTTTCTAGTTTCAGGACAATAACTTGTGTAAGTGTATGGATCTTTCTGAAATTGTACTACAAGGTTCCATATCACAAAGGAAAGCTGGAATTGAGTTTGGGGGTAATTGCCCTAAACGTTTAGGAATTAGGGGCCAAAAGGGGCCAAAATAAGCATTTTCTAGTTTCCAGACAATAACTTGTGTTCAAGTGTATGGATCTCTCTGAAATTGTACTGCAAGGTACCATACCTCAAAGGAAGGCTGGGATTGAGTTTGGGGTGATGAATCATAAGGGGTTCAAAAATTGGGGATTTTTTTTCTTTAAAATTTTCCATTTTAAGTTGGTTATTTCTGATTTATATTTAAAAGCAAATAATAATGATATGGCAGGAGATACACACCAAATAGGATGTGTAAATTATTATATAATAAGTATTGTGCAATAGCAAGAAATTTTCAATTGCACAATATTAGCAATAGCAAGAAATCTTCAATTGCACAGTATTGCGCAATAGCAAGAAATATCCAATAGCACAGTATTGCACAATAGCAAGATATTGTCAATTGTACAGTATTGCACAATAGCAAGAAATATTCAGTTGCACAGTATTGCGCAATTGCAAGAATATTCAATTGCACAGTATTGTGCAAAAGAAGATACTTTGTATAAATTGCTTATTTCTTGACCAATTTCAATGGGGTTTTATTCTTGAATTCTTGGGGTTCTTTAATATGCTGAATCTAACCGTGTATTAAGTTTTTGGATTTTGGGCCCGTTTTTAAATTGGTCCACATTGAGGTCCAAAGGGTCCAAAATTAAACTTTGTTTGATTTCATCAAAATTGAATTATTGGGGTTCTTTGATATGCCGAATCTAACCGTGTATTTAGATTCTTAATTTTTGGTCCCGCTTTCAAATTGGTCTACATTAAGGTCCAAAGGGTCCAAAATTAAACTTAGTTTGATTTTAACAAAATTGAATTCTTAGGGTTCTTTGATATTTTGAATCTAAACATGTATTTAGATTTTTGATTATGGGCCCAGTTTTGAAGTTGGTCCAAATCGGGGTCCAAAATTAAACTTTGTTTGATTTCAACAAAAATTGAATATATGGGGTTCTTTGATATGCTGAATCTAACCGTGTATTTAGATTCTTAATTTTTGGTCCTGTTTTCAAATTGGTCTACATTAAGGTCCAAAAGGTCCAAAATTAAACTTTGTTTGATTTTAACAGAAATTGAATTCTTAGGGTTCTTTGATATGCTGAATCTAAACATGTGTTTAGATTTTTGATTATCGGCCCAGTTTTGAAGTTGGTCCAAATCGGGTCCAAAATTAAACTTTGTTTGATTTCAACAAAATTGATAATATGGGGTTCTTTGATATGCTGAATCTAACCATGTATTTAGATTCTTAATTTTTGGTCCTGTTTTCAAATTGGTCTACATTAAGGTCCAAAGGGTCCAAAATTAAACTTAGTTTGATTTTAACAAAATTGAATTCTTCGGTTCTTTGATATGCTGAATCTAAACATGTATTTAGATTTTGATTATGGGCCCAGTTTTGAAGTTGGTCCAAATCGGGTCCAAAATTAAACTTTGTTTGATTTCAACAAAATTGAATATATGGGGTTCTTTGATATGCTGAATCTAACTGTATTTAGATTTTAATTTTTGGTCCCGTTTTCAAATTGGTCTACATGAAGGTCCAAAGGGTCCAAAATTAAACTTTGTTTGATTTTAACAAAAATTGAATTCTTAGGGTTCTTTGATATGCTGAATCTAAACATGTTTTAGATTTTTGATTATCGCCCAGTTTTGAAGTTGGTCCAAATCGGGTCCAAAATTAAACTTTGTTTGATTTCAACAAAATTGAATATATGGGGTTCTTTGATATGCTGAATCTAACCATGTATTTAGATTTTAATTTTTGGTCCCTTTTCAAATTGGTCTACATTAAGGTCCAAAGGGTCCAAAATTAAACTTAGTTTGATTTTAACAAAATTGAATTCTTGGGTTCTTTGATATGCTGAATCTAAACATGTATTTAGATTTTTGATTATGGGCCCAGTTTTGAAGTTGGTCCAAATCGGGGTCCAAAATTAAACTTTGTTTGATTTTAACAAAATTGAATATATGGAGTTCTTTGATATGCTGAATCTAACCGTGTATTTAGATTCTTAATTTTTGGTCGTTTTCAAATTGGTCTACATTAAGGTCAAAAGGGTCCAAAATTAAATTTAGTTTGATTTTAACAAAATTGAATTCTTCGGTTCTTTGATATGCTGAATCTAAACATGTATTTAGATTTTTGATTATGGGCCCAGTTTTCAAGTTGGTCCAAATCGGGTCCAAAATTAAACTTTGTTTGATTTCAACAAAATTGAATATATGGGGTTCTTTGATATGCTGAATCTAACCATGTATTTAGATTCTTAATTTTGGTCCCGTTTTCAAATTGGTCTACATTAAGGTGCAAAGGGTCCAAAATTAAACTTAGTTTGATTTTAACAAAATTGAATTCTTGGGTTCTTTGATATGCTGAATCTAAACATGTATTTAGATTTTGATTATGGGCCCAGTTTTCAAGTTGGTCCAAATCGGGTCCAAAATTAAACTTTGTTAGATTTCAACAAAAATTGAATATATGGGGTCCTTTGATATGCTGAATCTAACCATGTATTTAGATTTTGATTTTGGGCCTTGTTATCAACTTTGTCCACATTGAGGTTAAAAGGGTCCAAAATTAAACTTAGTTTGATTTCATCAAAATTGAACTCTTGGGGTTCTTTGATATGCTGAATCTAACCATGTATTTAGATTTTGGATATTGGACCATAATAGGTAAATTAAAAAATTAAGTTCTTAGACTACATTCATTCTGTGTCAGAAACCTATGCTGAAAAAATTAAGTTCTTAGATTACATTCATTCTGTGTCAGAAACCTATGCTGTGTCAAATATTTAATCACAATCCAAATTCAGAGCTGTATCCAGCTTGAATGTTGTGTCCATACTTGCCCCAACTGTTCAGGGTTCGACCTCTGCGGTCGTATCAAGCTGCTCCTCATGGAGCATTTTATTATGTCAATGAGACAGAAACCCAATGACACAAAAACCAAAAGATGTCTAGAGATGAAGATACAGTCATGATAGACAAGTGGAAAGGAAATGCTAATACCTATATAAAAACATAAAAATCTCCAGTTTCTATATTTCTTGCTATACTGTATGATATAGACACAAACAGAAAAATATAACACTTTTATTAAAATGGTTTTTCTTCATTCTCACATGCTGCCATATAATTAGACTTCAAAAGAGACATTTGATAAAATTGACTTTTAAAACAGTTGTTTGTCCCTTTATATCCTGCTTTATATCATGTATATTAAGAAAAACAAAGAGGAATGTAATAACATTTATTTCTCTTTTATTACAGTGGTTTGCCTTCGTTTTCCCATGCTGCCATATATTTAGACACTATCAGAGAATGTTATGAAGCCTATGTGATCTACAACTTCATGGCTTACCTCCTTCAATATCTCAATAATCAACATCAACTAGAAGACTTTGAACATAAAGATCCAGTTCAACATATTTGTCCTCTGTGCTGCATACCACCATGGAGAATAAACAGGTATGGTTAGCTCATTGTTATATTATAAAGATCCAGTCAAACATATCTGTCCTCTGCTGTTTACCACCATTGAAAATAAACAGGTATGGTTAGCTCATTGTTATAGATTTGGACATAAAGATCCAGTCCAACATATCTGTCCTCTGTGCTGCATACCACCATGGAGAATAAACAGGTATGGTTAGCTCATTGTTTTATGATAAAGATCAAGTCAAACATATCTGTCCACTGTGCTGTTTACCGCCATTGAAAATAAACAGGTATTGACCTCATTTTCATGGTTCAGTGACTACTTGAAAAAAGTCAACATTTTTGTAATGTTAATTTCTTTCTTATTATGAGTAATAGGATAACTATATTTAGTATGTGCATACCTTGCAAGGTCCTCATGCCCGTCAGACAATTTTCATTTGACCTTGACCTCATTTCATGGATCAGTAAACAAGGTTAAGTTTTCGTGGTCTAGTCCATATATCAGATACTATAAGCAGTAGGTCTACTATATTTGGGATATGGAATGATTGTAAGGTGTACATATATCCAACTGTTAGGTGTCATCTGACCTTGACCTCATTTTCATGGTTCAGTGGTCAAAGTTAAGTTTTGAGTTTTGGTCTTTTTCTAATACTATATGCAATAGGTCAACTATATTTGGTGTATGGAAATATTTTATGATGTACATGTCAGTCTCGCAGGTTTTATTTGACCTTGACCTCATTTTCACGGTTCATTTCTCAGTGTTAATTTTTGTGTTTTGGTCTGTTTTCTTCAACTATATTTGTTGTATGGAAGGATTGTAAAGTGTATATGTCTGTCTGGCAGGTATCATCTGACCTTGACCTCATTTTCATGGTTTATTGGTCAATGTTAAGTTTTCATGGTTAAGTTTGTTTCCTAGATACTATAAGCAATAGGTCAACTATATCTAATGCATAAATTGATTGTAAGCTGTACATATCTGTCTGGCATGCTTCACCTGACCTTGACCTCATTTTCATGGTTCATTGGTCAATGTTAAGTTTTCTTGTTTAAGACTGTTTCTTAGAAACTATAAGCAATAGGTCAACTATGTTTGGTTTATTGAATAATTGTAAGGTGTACATGTATTTCTCGTTTGGTTTATCTGACCTTGACCTCGTTTTCTTGGATCATGTTAAGTTTATGTGTTACTTGTAGTAAAGCTTTATATTTAGGACTATCAACATAAAATCAATGGTTAGTAAAGAAGGCGAGACATTTCAGCGTGTGCACTTTTGTTTATTTAAGAAAGGGATAGAAGTATATATGAATGAGACAACTCTTTGCAAGGTTTCTTTATTGGATTTATGCTTAAGCACTTTAAGAGAATTCAAAGGTATGGTTTATACATTGTAGGCTTTATGTTTACTTATTTCATGGTTTTGCATTTATTGGGGTTATATAGACATGAAAGAGTTCAATTATTAACCCGAGCAAAGCCTGAGAGTATGACATATAATGTAACCTTATCCAAGCATCATCGGTGATGTGAAGGATCAGGTGCATTACATGAAGAAGTCTAAGTGCATCAAGGGTTCATATGTTTTATAGCAGTGACCGGAAATTTAATTACACGTGTATTGTCAGATTAACTCTTCAATCCATTTAAATCCCGGAGGTCATGCTTTGACATATGTGTATTAGTTCGAGATAAATAATGAATTTAGAATGCTTTTGTTAACCTTAGGACTGTAAATTTAGTTCAAGTCATACGAAATTTCGACTCATCAGGAGTCAAAATACATATGGAACAAAGTTCGGGACCACTAGAGAACTTAGACTCATCCGAAATTTTGAATCAACCGAGTTCAAGACAACGAGAGTAACTGTATATCCCACATCTTCATTAATTCATAATAATGTCTAGTATTAAAATCAAATTAAATACATCGATTTTTTCAAATGTGCTTTCTCTACAGAGGTTGATAAATACATGGTGCTATGTGCAAAGGAGATGGGATGACTTCTTACTATAATATAATATCTGACTATAAACCTTAACCTGTATATCTTACAGAGGCCCCATGTATCTTTGAAGTAATGCATGGAAAGATCTTTTTCACCTTTAAACTATGACTTTTTTTTGGTTTCTGAAAATTTATGCAGAGATGTGAAGTTGGATTACTTTAGAAAACATCTTACTTCTATAATAATATCTGACCTCTGATCTTTGACCTCTCTTTTTCAGAAATTTTATACAGAGGTGTAAACATGGAGCACTACAGTATACTATAGTTAGACCTCTTACTACAATTGTTGCCTTGTAAGTAAAATATACTGAAAAAGATGGATATAGCACTTAAACAAATATAAACATTATCAATTTTTGATAAATACTAGTCTTACCAGCTACAACGTTAACTTTAGCTATCAATTTCATCCAAAAAATACTCTTAATTATGAACATTTCAGTATAACTTGAGATCAATGTTTGTCTAAATATTTTGTGAAAAGAGCCCTGTTTAGTAAATATGGCAGCAAAACAAGTCTATGTTGTATATCATAACATCAATAAAAACTATTTGCATTTTTACATGACAGCACCTTATATTTGAAGAACAATTGAATTAAGAACAAAAGCATTACCGTTCCTCATTTTAGAATCATAGAATCATAGCCTCCATTTTGAATTGATTTTCACCGAGAGTGATGACAAGAATATTACATGACAACTGATCACATTTAAAAAATTTAATTTGCAATGACATTAACCTAAATATAGAAAAATATCTGTTTTATTTCTAGAGCCTGTGAGATGGGAGGCAAATATCATGAGGAGACTTTGATTTTAAATCTGCCTGGTCTTATCTTGTCATCATTAATAATATATCACAGATTGTAAGTATTTGGTCTTAATATAAAAGATAGAAAAGAGAAGTTATGGGAGAAAAACAACCCGCCTTGTAAAGTTTTTTCCGAGATTTGTTAATTTTATTGTTCTTTACAAACTTTTATTTGCAATCAGTCAGAATAATAAACTTTTTTAAAATCGATATATATCAGACATAACATTCTGCTGTCTGATACAGTTCTTAATTATGGAAAATACAACTTCTTATCATTTATTCAATGGGAATTATATATAAATTGAGTTGTATAATGGGAATTTTCTAGTGTGAGTGTATAATCTATAGAAATACCTTACTTACAAAAATGTACTTGTATACATAGGCTGTAACAATATATTCAATGCCATGTTTTGCCCTCAGGCAGAGTTATCCTGTTTGAATGGTTTTACACTAGTCATTTTTGGGGCCCTTTATAGCTTGATGTTCGGTGTGAGCTAAGGCTCCGTGTTGAAGACCGTACTTTAACCTATAATGGTTTACTTTTACAAATTGTGACTTGGATGGAGAGTTGTCTCATTGGCACTCATATCACATCTTCTTATATCTATTGTGACTTGGATGGAGAGTTGTCTCATTGGCACTCATACCACATCTTATATCTATTGACCTTAGATGAATTTGACTATTTATTTTTAGGTCCCTTTTCATCATATTGTTCCTCACATACTCAAGTACTTATACATCCTTGGCCTTCAATTGTATTGGATTATAGCGTTCCTGATGAAGGTTAATTAAGAAATGCGCTTCGGAAGAACACAATTAACAAAGTGTTATTTTCATTTAAGATTTTCTGTCATGACGTTATACATGTTATACATGTTATACATGTTATATGAGATGACAACATCAGTTTATTTTGCAGAGCATGGCTTGGAAATAGTTTTAAAGTTGATTCAGAAAAATAGAGAGCTGTGGTATGATAACCAGTGAGACAATATTCAGACTTTTAAAGAAGGAAGGACAAGATGGATAAAGAACAGACAGCTAAACTGTTGGTCTGGAACATACCTGGTTATTTTGGAAACATGTTTCCAGTGCACTAATATTGTTATCATTTATTTATATCATCCACAGGTTACAGCAATGACGTATTTTAATGACTGTGAATTCATTTATTATCATGGCCACCATTTATCGTGGATTAAGAAAAAATTGTATCTACATTGATATTTGATTTCCTGGTTTTACAAAAGTCTGTATACAAGCCTGAAGACATCTTGTAATTCTTTGAACATTTAAATTTGTGGTTCACCTGTATCCAACAAATCCATGAATATTGATATCCCATGAATAATCATGAATCCACAGTCGTCTTAATGAGTTTGAGAAAAACAAAAATTAAGAGACTTGTCTTGTCAGTCAGAAGACCATGTATCCAAATCATATGCAAGGTAAATACCAATGAAGCAGCAATCCAACAACCTGACTTAATATAAATACAATATTTGCTTAGAATTTCTGTAGTTCTTACAAAAATAAAGGTTTAATAAAGGACACATGGCTGCCCTTCTATTTTGGGATTATAGATTATGGCCTTCATCATAAGTTATTATCCAAAATATCAAATCAAGGAACATAAGAAATATGAAAACACCAATGTGAAAGAAAAAGTGATTTTTATATGACCGCAAAAATTTTTGTGGTCGATATTGGTATGACGTTGGCGCGTCGCCGCCGCCGTCGTCGCCGTTGTCGCCGCCGTCGTAAATGCCGCCGCCGCCGCTGCCGTCCCGTCGTCGCTCGTCAGCCGTCCAAGACACATTGGTTTTCGTGACTCTAACTTTAGTTTAAGTGAATGGATCTCTAGGAACTTTTACCATAAGGTTCAATACCACAAAGGAAGGTTGGGATTGATTTTGGGGTTATGGTACCAACAGTTAAGGAATTAGGGGCCAAAAGGGCCACAAATAAGCATTTTGTAACTTCCAGACAATAACTGTGTGTAAGTGTATGGATCTCTCTGACATTGTACCACAAGGTTCCATATCACAAAGGGAATGCTGGGATTCATTTTGGGGTAATTGCCTCAAAATTTTAGGAATTAGGGCCAAAAAAGGCAAAAACAAGCATTTTTCTAGTTTCAGGACAATAACTTGTGTGTAAGTGTATGGATCTTTCTGAAATTGTACTACAAGGTTCCATATCACAAAGGAAAGCTGGAATTGAGTTTGGGGGTAATTGCCCTAAACGTTTAGGAATTAGGGGCCAAAAGGGCCAAAATAAGCATTTTTCTAGTTTCAGACAATAACTTGTGTTCAAGTGTATGGATCTCTCTGAAATTGTACTGCAAGGTACCATACCTCAAAGGAAGGCTGGGATTGAGTTTGGGGTGATGAATCATAAGGGGTTCAAAAATTGGGGGATTTTTTTTCTTTAAAATTTTCCATTTTAAGTTGGTTATTTCTGATTTATATTTAAAAGCAAATAATAATGATATGGCAGGAGATACACACCAAATAGGATGTGTAAATTATTATATAATAAGTATTGTGCAATAGCAAGAAATTTTCAATTGCACAATATTGCGAATAGCAAGAAATCTTCAATTGCACAGTATTGCGCAATAGCAAGAAATATCCAATAGCACAGTATTGCACAATAGCAAGATATTGTCAATTGTACAGTATTGCACAATAGCAAGAAATATTCAGTTGCACAGTATTGCGCAATTGCAAGAAATATTCAATTGCACAGTATTGTGCAAAAGAAGATACTTTATATAAATTGCTTATTTCTTGACCAATTTCAATGGGGTTTTATTCTTGAATTCTTGGGGTTCTTTAATATGCTGAATCTAACCTGTATTAAGTTTTTGGATTTTGGGCCCTGTTTTAAATTGGTCCACATTGAGGTCCAAAGGGTCCAAAATTAAACTTTGTTTGATTTCATCAAAAATTGAATTATTGGGGTTCTTTGATATGCCGAATCTAACCGTGTATTTAGATTCTTAATTTTGGTCCCGTTTTCAAATTGGTCTACATTAAGGTCCAAAGGGTCCAAAATTAAACTTAGTTTGATTTTAACAAAATTGAATTCTTAGGGTTCTTTGATATTTTGAATCTAAACATGTATTTAGATTTTTGATTATGGGCCCAGTTTTGAAGTTGGTCCAAATCGGGTCCAAAATTAAACTTTGTTTGATTTCAACAAAATTGAATATATGGGGTTCTTTGATATGCTGAATCTAACCGTATTTAGATTCTTAATTTTTGGTCCCGTTTTCAAATTGGTCTACATTAAGGTCCAAAAGGTCCAAAATTAAACTTTGTTTGATTTTAACAGAAATTGAATTCTTAGGGTTCTTTGATATGCTGAATCTAAACATGTGTTTAGATTTTTGATTATCGCCCAGTTTTGAAGTTGGTCCAAATCGGGTCCAAAATTAAACTTTGTTTGATTTCAACAAAATTGATAATATGGGGTTCTTTGATATGCTGAATCTAACCATGTATTTAGATTCTTAATTTTTGGTCCTGTTTTCAAATTGGTCTACATTAAGGTCCAAAGGGTCCAAAATTAAACTTAGTTTGATTTTAACAAAATTGAATTCTTCGGGTTCTTTGATATGCTGAATCTAAACATGTATTTAGATTTTGATTATGGGCCCAGTTTTGAAGTTGGTCCAAATCGGGTCCAAAATTAAACTTTGTTTGATTTCAACAAAATTGAATATATGGGGTTCTTTGATATGCTGAATCTAACTGTATTTAGATTTTAATTTTTGGTCCCGTTTTCAAATTGGTCTACATGAAGGTCCAAAGGGTCCAAAATTAAACTTTGTTTGATTTTAACAAAATTGAATTTTAGGGTTCTTTGATATGCTGAATCTAAACATGTTTTAGATTTTTGATTATCGCCCAGTTTTGAAGTTGGTCCAAATCGGGTCCAAAATTAAACTTTGTTTGATTTCAACAAAATTGAATATATGGGGTTCTTTGATATGCTGAATCTAACCATGTATTTAGATTTTAATTTTTGGTCCCTTTTCAAATTGGTCTACATTAAGGTCCAAAGGGTCCAAAATTAAACTTAGTTTGATTTTAACAAAATTGAATTCTTCGGTTCTTTGATATGCTGAATCTAAACATGTATTTAGATTTTGATTATGGGCCCAGTTTTGAAGTTGGTCCAAATCGGGGTCCAAAATTAAACTTTGTTTGATTTTAACAAAATTGAATATATGGAGTTCTTTGATATGCTGAATCTAACCGTGTATTTAGATTCTTAATTTTTGGTCCTGCTTTCAAATTGGTCTACATTAAGGTCAAAAGGGTCCAAAATTAAATTTAGTTTGATTTTAACAAAAATTGAATTCTTCGGTTCTTTGATATGCTGAATCTAAACATGTATTTAGATTTTGATTATGGGCCCAGTTTTCAAGTTGGTCCAAATCGGGTCCAAAATTAAACTTTGTTTGATTTCAACAAAATTGAATATATGGGGTTCTTTGATATGCTGAATCTAACCATGTATTTAGATTCTTAATTTTTGGTCCTGTTTTCAAATTGGTCTACATTAAGGTGCAAAGGGTCCAAAATTAAACTTAGTTTGATTTAACAAAAATTGAATTCTTCGGTTCTTTGATATGCTGAATCTAAACATGTATTTAGATTTTTGATTATGGGCCCAGTTTTCAAGTTGGTCCAAATCGGGTCCAAAATTAAACTTTGTTAGATTTCAACAAAATTGAATATATGGGGTCCTTTGATATGCTGAATCTAACCATGTATTTAGATTTTGATTTTGGGCCTTGTTATCAACTTTGTCCACATTGAGGTTAAAAGGGTCCAAAATTAAACTTAGTTTGATTTCATCAAAATTGAACTCTTGGGGTTCTTTGATATGCTGAATCTAACCATGTATTTAGATTTTGGATATTGGACCATAATAGGTAAATTAAAAAATTAAGTTCTTAGACTACATTCATTCTGTGTCAGAAACCTATGCTGAAAAAATTAAGTTCTTAGATTACATTCATTCTGTGTCAGAAACCTATGCTGTGTCAAATATTTAATCACAATCCAAATTCAGAGCTGTATCCAGCTTGAATGTTGTGTCCATACTTGCCCCAACTGTTCAGGGTTCGACCTCTGCGGTCAGATCAAGCTGCTCCTCGCGAGCATTTTATTATGTCAATGAGACAGAAACCCAATGACACAAAAACCAAAAGATGTCTAGAGATGAAGATACAGTCATGATAGACAAGTGGAAAGGAAATGCTAATACCTATATAAAAAACATAAAAATCTCCAGTTTCTATATTTCTTGCTATACTGTATGATATAGACACAAACAGAAAAAAATATAACACTTTTATTAAAATGGTTTTCTCTTCATTTCTCACATGCTGCCATATAATTAGACTTCAAAAGAGACATTTGATAAAATTGACTTTTAAAACAGTTGTTTGTCCCTTTATATCCTGCTTTATATCATGTATATTAAGAAAACAAAGAGGAATGTAATAACATTTATTTCTCTTTTATTACAGTGGTTTGCCCTTCGTTTTCCCCATGCTGCCATATATTTAGACACTATCAGAGAATGTTATGAAGCCTATGTGATCTACAACTTCATGGCTTACCTCCTTCAATATCTCAATAATCAACATCAACTAGAAGACTTTGAACATAAAGATCCAGTTCAACATATTTGTCCTCTGTGCTGCATACCACCATGGAGAATAAACAGGTATGGTTAGCTCATTGTTATATTATAAAGATCCAGTCAAACATATCTGTCCTCTGCTGTTTACCACCATTGAAAATAAACAGGTATGGTTAGCTCATTGTTATAGATTTGGACATAAAGATCCAGTCCAACATATCTGTCCTCTGTGCTGTTTACCACCATGGAAATAAACAGGTATTGTTAGCTCATTGATATATAAAGATCCAGTCAAACATATCTGTCCACTGTGTTGTTTACCGCCATTGAAAATAAACAGGTATTGACCTCATTTTCATGGTTCAGTGACTACTTGAAAAAAGTCAACATTTTTGTAATGTTAATTTCTTTCTTATTATGAGTAATAGGATAACTATATTTAGTATGTGCATACCTTGCAAGGTCCTCATGCCCGTCAGACAATTTTCATTTGACCTTGACCTCATTTCATGGATCAGTAAACAAGGTTAAGTTTTCGTGGTCTAGTCCATATATCAGATACTATAAGCAGTAGGTCTACTATATTTGGGATATGGAATGATTGTAAGGTGTACATATATCCAACTGTTAGGTGTCATCTGACCTTGACCTCATTTTCATGGTTCAGTGGTCAAAGTTAAGTTTTTGAGTTTTGGTCTTTTTTTCTAATACTATATGCAATAGGTCAACTATATTTGGTGTATGGAAATATTTTATGATGTACATGTCAGTCTCGCAGGTTTTATTTGACCTTGACCTCATTTTCACGGTTCATTTCTCAGTGTTAATTTTTTGTGTTTTGGTCTGTTTTTCTTCAACTATATTTGTTGTATGGAAGGATTGTAAAGTGTATATGTCTGTCTGGCAGGTATCATCTGACCTTGACCTCATTTTCATGGTTTATTGGTCAATGTTAAGTTTTCATGGTTAAGTTTGTTTCCTAGATACTATAAGCAATAGGTCAACTATATCTAATGCATAAATTGATTGTAAGCTGTACATATCTGTCTGGCATGCTTCACCTGACCTTGACCTCATTTTCATGGTTCATTGGTCAATGTTAAGTTTTCTTGTTTAAGACTGTTTCTTAGAAACTATAAGCAATAGGTCAAGTATGTTTGGTTTATTGAATAATTGTAAGGTGTACATGTATTTCTCGCTTGGTTTATCTGACCTTGACCTCGTTTTCTTGGATCATGTTAAGTTTATGTGTTACTTGTAGTAAAGCTTTATATTTAGGACTATCAACATAAAATCAATGGTTAGTAAAGAAGCGAGACATTTCAGCGTGTGCACTTTTGTTTATTTAAGAAAAGGATAGAAGTATATATCAATGAGACAACTCTTTGCAAGGTTTCTTTATTGGATTTATGCTTAAGCACTTTAAGAGAATTCAAAGGTATGGTTTATACATTGTAGGCTTTATGTTTACTTATTTCATGGTTTTGCATTTATTGGGGTTATATAGACATGAAAGAGTTCAATTATTAACCCGAGCAAAGCCTGAGAGTATGACATATAATGTAACCTTATCCAAGCATCATCGGTGATGTGAAGGATCAGGTGCATTACATGAAGAAGTCTAAGTGCATCAAGGGTTCATATGTTTTATAGCAGTGACCGGAAATTTAATTACACGTGTATTGTCAGATTAACTCTTCAATCCATTTAAATCCCGGAGGTCATGCTTTGACATATGTGTATTAGTTCGAGATAAATAATGAATTTAGAATGTTTTTGTTAACCTTACTGGCTTAGGACGGTAAATTTAGTTCAAGTCAACCGAAATTTCGACTCATCAGGAGTCAAAATACATATGGAACAAAGTTAGGACCACTTGAAAACTTAGACTCATCTGAAATTTTGAATCAACGGAGTTCAAGACAACGAGAGTTAACTGTATATCCCACATCTTCATTAATTCATAATAATGTCTAGTATTAAAATCAAATTAAATACATCGATTTTTCAAATGTGCTTTCTACAGAGGTTGATAAATACATGGTGCTATGTGCAAAGGAGATGGATGACTTTTACTATAATATTAATATCTGACTATAAACCTTAACCTGTATATCTTACAGAGGCCCCATGTATCTTTGAAGTAATGCATGGAAAGATCTTTTCCACCTTTAAACTATGACTTTTTTGGTTTCTGAAAATTTATGCAGAGATGTGAAGTTGGATTACTTTAGAAAACATCTTACTTCTATAATAATATCTGACCTCTGATCTTTGACCTCTTTTTCAGAAATTTTATACAGAGGTGTAAACATGGAGCACTACAGTATACTATAGTTAGACCTCTTACTACAATTGTTGCCTTGTAAGTAAAATATACTGAAAAAGATGGATATAGCACTTAAACAAATATAAACATTATCAATTTTTGATAAATACTAGTCTTACCAGCTACAACGTTAACTTTAGCTATCAATTTCATCCAAAAAATACTCTTAATTATGAACATTTCAGTATAACTTGAGATCAATGTTTGTCTAAATATTTTGTGAAAAGAGCCCTGTTTAGTAAATATGGCAGCAAAAACAAGTCTATGTTGTATATCATAACATCAATAAAAAACTATTTGCATTTTTTACATGACAGCACCTTATATTTGAAGAACAATTGAATTAAGAACAAAAAGCATTACCGTTCCTCATTTTAGAATCATAGCCTCCATTTTGAATTGATTTTCACAGAGAGTGATGGTTATAAAAATGTAACAAGAATATTACATGACAACTGATCACATTTAAAAAAAATTTAATTTGCAATGACATTAACCTAAATATAGAAAAATATCTGTTTTATTTCTAGAGCCTGTGAGATGGGAGGCAAATATCATGAGGGAGACTTTGATTTTAAATCTGCCTGGTCTTATCTTGTCATCATTAATAATATATCACAGATTGTAAGTATTTGGTCTTAATATAAAAGATAGAAAAGAGAAGTTATGGGAGAAAAACAACCCGCCTTGTAAAGTTTTTTTCCGTGATTTGTTAATTTTTATTGTTCTTTACAAACTTTTATTTGCAATCAGTCAGAATAATAAACTTTTTTTAAAATCGATATATATCAGACATAACATTCTGCTGCCTGATACAGTTCTTAATTAACAACTTCTTATCATTTATTCAATGGGAATTATATATAAATTGAGTTGTATAATGGGAATTTTCTAGTGTGAGTGTATAATCTATAGAAATACCTTACTTACAAAATGTACTTGTATACATAGGCTGTAACAATATATTCAATGCCATGTTTGCCCTCAGGCAGAGTTATCCTGTTTGAATAGTTTTACACTAGTCATTTTGGGCGCTTTATAGCTTGATGTTCGTGTGAGCTAAGGCTCCATGTTGAAGACCGCACTTTAACCTATAATGGTTTACTTTTACAAATTGTGACTTGGATGGAGAGTTGTCTCATTGGCACTCATACCACATCTTCCTATATCTATTGTGACTTAGATGGAGAGTTGTCTCATTGGCCTCATACCACATCTTATATCTATTGACCTTAGATGAATTTGGCTATTTATTTTTAGTTCCTTTTCATCATATTGTTCCTCACATATTCAGGTATTTATACATCCTTAGCCTTCAATTGTTTGGATAAAAGCGTTCCTGATGAAGGTTAATTAAGTAAACGCTCGAAGAACACAATTAACAAAGTGTTATTTTCATTTAAGATTTTCTTGTCATGACGTTATACATGTTATATGAGATGACAACATCAGTTTAGTTTGCAGAGCATGGCTTGGAAATAGTTTTAAAGTTGATTAAGAAAATAGAGAGCTGTGGTATGATAACCAGTGAGACAATATTCAGACTTTTAAAGAAGGAAGGACAAGATGGATAAAGAACAGACAGCTAAACTGTTGGTCTGGAACATACCTAGTTATTTTGGAAACATGTTTCCAGTGCACTAATATTGTTATCATTTATTTATATCATCCACAGGTTACAGCAATGACGTATTTTAATGACTGTGAATTCATTTATTATCATGGCCACCATTTATTGTGGATTAAGAAAAATTGTATCTACATTGATATTTGATTTCCTGGTTTTACAAAAGTCTGTATACAAGCCTGAAGACAACTTGTAATTCTTTGAACATTTAAATTTGTGGTTCACCTGTATCCAACAAATCCACGAATATTGATATCCCATGAATAATCATGAATCCACAGTCGCCTTAATGAGTTTGAGAAATACAAAAGTTAAGAGACTTGTCTTGTCAGTCAGAAGACCATGTATCCAAATCATATGCAAGGTAAATACCAATGAAGCAGCAATCCAACAACCTGACTTAATATAAATACAATATTTGCTTAGAATTTCTGTAGTTCTTACAAAAATAAAGGTTTAATAAAGGACACATGGCTGCCCTTCTATTTTGGGATTATAAAATTATGGCCTTCATTATAAGTTATTATCCAAAAATATCAAATCAAGGAACTGATGGAAAATAACATTTTCAACATTTAATAATTTTGGTATTAACTTTTGATGAATGCCATAATTTTACTATAATGAGGTATTGATGTTTTTGTTGTTTTGTTGTTTTATGGTCTTTTTGCCGCACTGCCACTGAAAACAACAAGTGCACATTCCCAAACCATTATTCTGCTTATATGAAGAGTTTACCATTAAAATAGGGATTAATTTTACTACTTGCATTTTCATATACAGTAATTCTGCCTAGTTTTTTTTGTTGATTATTTAATTAGCGGTTTCTATAGTAAAGTATAATAATAAGTTTTATTTTTCAGATTGCTATGTATAGTTTGGTATTGTTTTATAAAGCAATGAAGACAGAACTAGCACCAATAAATCCAGTTCCTAAATTTCTGTGTGTTAAATTTGTTGTCTTCTTCTGTTTTTGGTAAGTAGGAAGAAGAGATAGATATATTCAAAAACATCAAAGTCAATGAAACAACAGAAAACCAACAAATCTTTTAACAGAATGATGTATGCATCATCATCTTAGATAAGAGATATGTCATCAGCAAACTGAGAAAGTTTGTGTTTGACTTGAGTAGCTGTAATGCCTCTTATTTTTCATTATATAGTATTTTGGTGCTCATATTTCAGCACTGATAATGTAAATAGATAATATTTTTTAAGTATACAAGCATGCAAAGCAGATTAATGCAGTTAAAACTAAATAATTGTTTGAAATAAAATAAGAAATAAGATATTTGATATGTTTATTACAATTTCAACTGCCAAAGCATCACCATGCTTTATTTCTAATCTTACAGGAACATAAGTAAATATGTAAAATATATCAGGTATTCAGTATAGGTTTGATGGAGCCTCTAGTTTCAGTTTAAGGTACAAATTGATTTTCAACATTTTTTGTGATTAATACACAAAGGTCATAGAATAGAAACTTCCGAGAAAGAGCCTTTAATTAAATATGAAATTTAATGACACTAGTTACGGCCATATACAGTCAGAAAATTATAAATATAAATTAATAGCAAAATATTTTTTGTTTAAATGCTGCAAAAATTTTGTTCTGATCTCAGTAAAGTATCAATTAAAGCATCAAGGAAAAGAAACAAGAGACTGTACAAAAATCTCATATACAGACAAATTATTGGAATAGGATCAGATGTATTAATGGCTCTTGTTTGTTGCATAATCTAATTCATACCATATGTAGGATTAATATGGATTTCAATAGCTTAATAATATAAATGGAACCATTTTACTGCACATCTTGACAACAAAATTTCTCTTCAGTGATGCTTGAGCCAATATATTTGGTAATCTAAAACTTATTAAAAAAATTATGAGCTTGTAAACCAAAAAGAAGTATGGCAAAAGATGGGATAAACCCAGGGATTTCCATTGCTTTTATACTAAAGACATTTCAATGCATTTTTTTATATAGATTAGACGGTTGCTTTTCCTGTGAATGGTTTTATACCAGTCATTTTTGGGGCCCTTTATAGCTTGCTGTTCGGTGTGAGCCAAAGCTCCTTGTTGAAGGCCGTACTTTGACCTATAATGGTTTACTTTTACAAATTGTGACTTGGATGGTGAGTTGTCTCATTGTCACTCATACCACATCTTCTTATATCTATGTGATTGTCAACAGAGAACCAATTTGAGAATTTTGAATATTAATCTTTTTCAGGCAATCCCTAGCTATTGCAGTACTAGTCAAACTAGATGTTATACCAAGTGGAGGGACATGGGATTTCTATCACAGTATCACTGATGTAGCAACAGGCTTACAGGTATCTTTATTCATTGAATATAATGGGGTGAAAAGTCATTGAATGGGTAGACTAAAATCACAAGTAAACAAAATCAATAGATTGGTTAATTGCTGTTTGCTTAAATATAAAAAAAAAAGGAGATGTGGTATGATTGCAAATGAGACAACTATCCACCAAAGTTTGTTTTTGTTTCTTAAGTTTAGTGGCAAATGCTCCATGCATATTCAGGATAAAAACAAAGCAGACATTAAATAATTTTCTATTCACTGTTTTGTACATAAATCAGGTTGTTAGTTTTCTTGTTTTACATTTGTCATTCTGGGACTTTTTAAAGATGACTGTGAGGTATAGGTTTTGCTCATTGTTAAAAGCCGTACGGTGACCTATAGTTGTTAACTTCTATGTCATTTGGTCTCTGGTGGAGAGTTGTCTCATTGGCAATCATACCACATCTTCTTGATTTTATAATATTGAAAGTACCAATTCAATGGCAAAAACAGAAAACCACACGATAGACTGTCTGATGGAACTTATCAAGAGTTATAGATTATTCAGATGAGATGTTGCTGTGAGACTTCTTTGAGTTTGAAAGACATATATTATCTGTTAATAGCCATTTTCTTAGGCAATGCTAATGTTGTGAGCTTATGATATGGCATTCAGACTCTTCTGAACTGAGAAAAATGCATGTCTAGTTCTGTTATTAGATTGGAAATTATCGTACAAAAGAATCAAAGGAAAAATGCGAAAGTTATTTCTAGAAATGTTGTTGAGATGAGGATGGTTAACAAATATGAATAAAAGGAGATATGGCGTATATGTCGTCATTGAGATAGCAACCCAAGGTTGCTTTAGCATTAGAAAACACTTTAACAATTCACAGTCTTCAATATAGACTTGTCTTCTGATGCCATATGGATAACTATGTTATGTATGTACTGTAGATTCATTTGCTTTTTGTGAGGATCAATTTTTGTGGATTGAGGGAATATTTTTGTGGATATTTAATTTCGTGTTTTTGCCAAAGTCTGCATACAAACTTTAATATATTTGTACTTAGTTCAACATCTAAATTCATGGTTTACATATATCCAATGAAAATACTAATGAATCCACAGTATCATAATAAAAGGATTAGAATAGTTTTGTCAGTACTTTTATCTTCTTTCCAGGATTTCATTATCTGTGTAGAAATGTGGATAACAGTATTGTCAGTACTTTCATTTTCTTTTTCAGGATTTCATTGTCTGTGTGAAAATGGTCATAACAGTATTGTCAGTACTTTGATTTTCTTTTTCAGGATTTCATTATCTGTGTAGAAATGTTTGTAGCCGCCATTGCTCATTACTACTCATTTTCACACAAACCTTTCATTGTGACAGAGGAGAATTTACACCAGTCTAACTGCTGTGAAGCTTTCCTGTCCATGTGGGATGTCTCTGACATGAGAGATGATGTGCTGGAGCATGCTAAAATAATAAGTAAGTCCTGACAGGACTGCATAGTTCTACCAAATACCAGATGTCTAATTATTGTCCCCATCAGAGATTATTTTTAAGATTTGCTTATAAAATAGAAAACAAGCATTTTTGTTTCATCCTGCAATCAGCCAAGTATTGTACAAATAACATGTACAAAATAAATCTTTGCTTTATTTGTACTTGTAAAATAAAGTCTCCTGTTACCCCTTCCATGTTGAGCAAGCAGTAATGTGGATATTTCTTTTGCGTAACAGTTCATTTTAGGTCCTTTGCAGTCTGCATTTAAACTATGTCGATTTCTTTGAAAAATTAAACAATGATTTATATTTTAACAACTAAAGTTTCAAGTGTTAGGTGTAAATTTCAGGTTAAAAACAATATATGTACATAGTCAGAAAATATCAAATTTATTTGTACTGCTTTTAAACAGGAGAAAAGCTTTTCAGGCCTCACTTTTGTCCTGTTTCTAAAGCTCATACAAATAAATTTTATATTTTCCAACAATATACATATATTGTATATTTATTCTGTCCATCCATTTTTTCTTCATTTTAATGGCTTTTGCACAGTTTTATTAATTTTACATCTTTGTATCATCTGGAGTTCGAAATTAGAGCAAGTGAAAAAAAACCTTTGAGAAAGGCCAAGAAGTGTTGGAGGATTTGGACATCTGCATATGTTCATGATGTTACAAGGCCAACTTATCTGGTAGCAAATGACAATAACAGTAAAAATGAAGTTTTAAAAATCATTCATATTTCACTTTGATATCACAGCTTGCATAGATTTGGATAAGATTGGTGTCCCTTTTAAACATTTAAAATTGGTTTGAGGTTTAATTTATATTTGTGTAACAAGTATGTTAAATATTTATTGTGCAGCTTTGATTTAGAAAATGTTATTGTCTATCGGATCAATTTATCTGTAAAATTTTGAAATAACCTGTATGATCTAATAAATAGCAGTGATCGGGAAGGTCAAGCGCCATGCGCCAATTGCGCTTTACAACCAGAAATGGCGCATAGAGTGACATATGTAAGCGCCCACGTGGCGCACAATATTTTTCACTTCGTATCTAAACATTTCATATCGTAAAATGGATTTCCGATCGTGTTCGTGTCGCCATATGCGTGTACAAAACTATGTTGTGTTCCCGCCAATGATACGAGCACCACTTATATAATTTTGGGGCGTCTTGGGCGTTTTCCTATGGAAATGATAGCAACATGCGGTATAACTGATTACCCCAAAAATGTAATTAACCTTCATCCATGATATAAATTTTTATAAACAACTTTAAATTTGTGAAACTTGGTAACACAGTACTGCAATTTTAATTTTTGCAAAAAATCATTTCAACTAACTTGGAATTTAATTGGTCTACTTTAGTTTTCTTATTAAGATTCATTTCTTCTTTCTCCAATTTTGTGCCACAAAATCTAGGTCAACTACTTTTAGTTTGCCATTGTCATAGTTCTAGTAACTCAGTTTTACTTTTATCTTTTATTATATGTTACTATCACAGACATATATTCTTGTGTATCTTAATGGTCACATGAATCTCCAGGAACATAATTTACTTTATTTTATTCATTGAAATTGAAATTACAAAAACACAGGAACAATATCCATAATATCAATTAGAATCATACAGGTTGATACCACTACAAAATGTACCTCTTTGCTGAAATATACACTTTTTATTTTTGTTGTAAACAAACATGACAAATGGCCCATTAATTCTAAAATGGCCCATTGATTTTATTTTGGGGGCCCTGGGCCCATAGAGAAAAAAGCCTTCCAGATCACTGAAATAGATTCAGGGTGGCACAAAAAGTTTGATAAATGATATGTTAAAGCAGTTTTTTATGTCCAATGGGATCAAGTTCCCTTAAAACTAAATATAAAGAAAACTCAGACATTGTCTTTAACTTTTTATGACATGACATCAATATTTAATCATTTGTATCATGCATTACAGAAATGCAGGTAAAACGAATACTTTCTAGCACTTTTCTTTGTCAAATGGCTACAAAATATCTTACAATTAATGCAGGCTTTACAGAAAGGGTGCAGACAATTGATTTTTAAGTTTGAACCCCTTTAAATGTTATCCATGTTTGTTTGTATGAATATTTGTGGTATTTTTTACAAGATAATTGTTGTGAATAGTAACAGGTTTTTGTTGTGTCCAATATTTTTTTATAATTTGTCTGTTGTACTTTAATATTTTCTTTTATATTTTAGGTAAAGCTGTAAAGAAAACAGTGAGTAAACCAAGAATGAAAACAAATGATACAGAACGGACACCATTAATTAGAGACAGTCAGACTAACTATACATCAGATGGGGGTCCCAGTGACTGGGATACAGCTTCCTTAGAACAAAGGGAAATAACTCATAAGAAACCTGTTCCTACTGAATCAATGAATAATTACATAGTGTTTGGATCCAGTTCAGAAACTAATTATAGCAACGATACTCAGACAGATGTACGGGTAAGACAGAAAGAGCATCTGACTTGTGATAAACAGAAAGTGGAAACAGTAAGACCAATAGAAAGTTGTGATACAAATGTAGTTAGTGTATCATCCAATCAGGAAGAAAGTAACAAAAGTGATAATATACAAACAGAAGGGTTAATTGAAGTAGAAGTACATAGCAATATAGATAACGATAGAACAATAGAGACTGACCAGACAGGTTATATACAGGTTGATGTCTTGACAGTAAATACTGATGACACTCCTGTTGTATAATGTTTTATTGTAACTATAAGTCTAATGTATTGATATTAGTATGGTAACTACAATATACAAATTAAAATTGTAAATTATTGCCAAGTAGCCTAAGTAAACTTAATTATTGACATCCAACAGCAATATAATTATATGTTTTTTCTTTTGAGTGCCGTAGCTACTTAATATCAATGCTTTATATACAAATGTTCATAATTGCCAACATTTTTAATTATGTCTTTTAATTTCATTGTTGTTTAATGTAATAATTTATTTTATAATAATAACAATTTTACCATTATCCAAACATTCATGTCTGCTGTTATGATAGCAAATCTGAAGTAATACTACATATTCATTTTCTTTGACATGGCTGCACCTTTTGGAACAAATTTACATTTAGAATATATTTGGTTAAGACTTCCTAAATTTCTTTAGTATTAATTACAGATGTTATAATAGTTTTCATAACAACTGTACAAAACTTCAGGTATATTCTTAAAAAAATCAATATCAACATTTGTAGGAAAAATCTATTTCATCATCAAATGATCATCTTTGGAAAAAGAAATGCCTTATTGTATTGATTTTAGTTCACTAAATTCTTTCAACACTTCAATAATGTAAAAATATATGATGATATATACTGCATGCGTAACATTTAAATGTTTATTTAAAATTGAGAATGGAAATGGGAAATGTGTCAAAGAGACAAGAACCTGACCAAGAAGAGAAAACAGCCGATGGCCACTAATGGGTCAATCAATGTATGTAGTGATAAATGTAATGTTATAGTTATTGGAAATAAGTTGAGCTCATACAATAATATTTGTGAAGAAAAAAAAAAACAAAACATTGAATACTATTCAGACAATGATGAACTCACAGTATCAGAGTAACTGTTAATACTGTCTGAAATTTTGTATGAATTGATGTTTTAGAAAGTCAATCTCTGTAATTAAAACTTAACTTAGAGGCTAGCTTGCATTGAAATACACACTCTTTCTGAACTCCTCTTTTAGCTCACCAGGGCCCAAAGGGCCCCATGTCAGCTTATGCCATCACTTGGCAACCGTCGTCGTCCGCCGCCTGTCGTCGTAGTAAACTATTTCAAGAATCTTCTCCTCTGAAACTACTGGGCCAAATACCTTCAAACTTTAACTGAATGTTCCTTAGTGTATCTAGTTTATAAATTGTATCCGAAGTTTTGATCCATCAACAAACATGGCCGCCATGGCTAAAAATAGAACATAGGGGTCAAACGCTTATATCTCAAAAACTAAAGCATTTAGAGCAAATCTGACTGATGTTCAATAGGTCAAGATCTATCAGCCCTGAAATTTTCAGACGAATCGAACACCCCATTGTTGGGTTGCTGCCACTAAATTGGTAATTTTAAGGACATTTTGCAGTTTTTGGTTATTATCTAAATAAACTGTAAACAGCAAAAATGTTCAGCAAAGTAAGATCTACACAAATGTTTTATATGACTAAAATTGTCAATTGACCCCTTAAGGAGTTATTGCCCTTTAAGGACAATTTTACACAATTTGTTCATGATGTTTGCTAACATTTAAAAATCTTCTCCTCTGAAACTACTGGGCCTAATACTTCTAAACTTTAACTGAATGTTCCTTATGGTAACTGGTTTATAAATTGTATCCGAAGTTTTGATCCATTAACAAACATGGCCGTCATGGCTAAAAATAGAACATAGGGGACAAATGCAGTTTTGGCTTTTATCTCAAAAAGTATAGCAGTTGGAGCAAAAGGACGGAGTTAAAGTGATGAATAAGTCAAGATCTATCTGCTAGTAAATTTTCAGACCAATTGGACCACCCATTGTAGGGTTACTGTCCGAAATAGTTTATTTTATGAAATTTTACAGTTTTGGTTATTATCTTTAATATTATAATAGATAAAGAGAAAGTGTAAATAGCAAAATGTTCAGCTAAGTAAGATCTACAAATAAGTCAAATGATCAAAATAGTCAATTGACTCCTTAAGGAGTTATTGTCCTTGAAACAAATTTTTACATTTTTTCGCAAGTCTATTACTTTTCAAAAATCTTCTTCTCTGAAACTACATGGCCAAATACTTCCAAACTTTAACTGAATGTTCCTTAGGGTATCTAGTTTATAAATTGAATCCAAAGTTTTGATCCATCAACAAACATGCGCCATGGGTAAAAATAGAACATAGGGACAAAAGCAGTTTTGGCTTATATCTCAAAAACTACAGCAGTTAGAGCTAAAGTGAAAGAGAGTTAAAGTGATAAATGGGTCATGATCTATCTGTAATGAAATTTTCAGACGAGTTCGACAACCCATTGTTGGGTTACTGTTGGAAATAGTTTATTTTATTAAATTTTACTGTTTTGGTTATTTTCTTTAATATTATAATAGATAGAGAGAAAGTATAAATGGCAATAAATGTTCAGCTAAGTAAGATCTACAAGTAAGTCAACATGATCAAAATAGTCAATTGACCCCTTGAGGAGTTATTGCCCTTAAAACAATTTTTGGAAAATGACTATCAGCGGCATGTTTCGATACCATTGACCAGAACTAACGGAAGTTGATTATGCCTCCGCCTACCGCACTCTGTTTCATATTTACTATTTTACCTGCTAACCGAATAATTCAGTCCCTCCCGTAATCGATCTCTCCTACTTCCGAGTTCTGATCCGCCAAAACAGGATTTGGAATGTCTCTAGTTTTAGATCATAAGTCACGATAAACTCAAACTGAAAGTAAACAGTTGTTTGTACGACGCAGTTTTATTTACTCACCATAAACAAGCTGAAACGTTCAGTATGGCATATATTTTAGGTTAAAGACAGTCCCATTCATTTGAAAAGCATTTTGAAAGTAGACGATGGAATTATTTCAGGTTTGGGGAACAGTAAATTATCACAAAGTTCATTTCTTGACGACCTCATAATTTCATCATAACGATGGTACACACCGATTTTTACTGTTTACTTTCGCTTCTCATGTTTTGTAAACGGTCTTTTATTTTTAAACCGAACCAGGCATATGCATTCTGCAATTGCGCAAATCTTCGTTCTTTGGTCAATAGGCTTATGGATAGTTGTATCAATTTCAACTCTTACATTATTTTTTTAAAATATATTTGCATTACACATGCAATGGCAGTACCTTTCAATTACTATTTATGTGTTGTGTCTAAATTAAAGTTGTAACACTTTATAGTGACTGGAAAGGGTAGAAAATTCATCAGATGAGAAAAGGCTGAAGATACATGGAAACGGCACCAAATCATTAGATATTGCATCTTATAAAAGAAACTGAGATTTGGATAGTTCCACTTCAAGGTAAAATGTTTATCTCTTGTGAAATGAAATAAAAATATTGTAACACTGTAGTTAATTAATAACGATACTATTACATGTATTTATGTATTGGCCTTATTGTAGGTCCTCGGCCAGCAGTATTGGCCTTGACGCCTCAGACCAATACACCAAGACATGGACCAATAACAAGGACAATACAATAATATTGTAGACAGTATGGTTCAATAGCGGAATCAGCCCTCAACTACTTTTTACATAAATATTAACTTCTGGCTTCAACTCCTTGTTCGTCTTGTCTGGAGATCTTGTTGTAGTTCCAGTTAGGCAAGCATTTTAGAGACATATCCCGTCCATCCTCTCTTGACTTGTAATTTCTGGTGATAGATTTTGCCGCTTGACGTTGTATCCTTTCAAGCTTGTTTTTTTTGTTACTGTAGGGGTCCCATACTATGGCTCCATATTAAATTGTAAGATCCATTCCTAAAGGTCTAGATCATTGTTCTAATCTGACACAAATTTCAATAACTGGAATGCTACCCAAGTTGAACATATGGTGACCTACTAGAACAGCTTTATCACTATTGAAATTGTGTTTAATACCATGATTGTTCAATGTCATTAACTTAAATGGAGACAGACATTTGACCTGAAAGGTGGTGTGGGAGTGCAAAAAACTAACTGACTATGATATATGGTTAAAGAATGAATATCAATTACATGGGTCAACATGGTCAAGGGCAGAGTTGTTATGAAATAACAATATGGCAGAGAAGTGGTTTCAAGTTTCATATAAAGCGACCTGACTGACATGAAATAAAAAATCAAAGGAGTATCCCTATTTGTCTAATCTTCAAGGTGAAATAAAACTAGTAAAACAATATTATACTATTGTCTAAATCTACAGAAATATAATTTGCTTCAAGTAACAGAAATAACTAGGTCACTAGTAACTTATTTAATGAGTATGTGGGGTATAAGAGCTTGATAACAACAGGCTCTTCATAATCATTTGGTTTGAAAAGGATACAAGTAGTCTATATTCTTGATTTAGAAAAATGTAATTGCAAGACAAAATCACATTACTTAGAATACTTTAGATCATTCAGGTCTTTATTTATATGTACAAAAGAACAGCCAGTAGTCATTGGATATTGTAGATCATTCAAATAGACTTGACCTATTTATTAGTACAAAAGAACAGCCAGTAGTCATTGGATATTGTAGATCATTCTGGTAGTCTTGACCTTTTATTTATAGAAAAACAGCCAGTAGTCATTGGATACTGTAGATCATTCAGGTAGTCTTGACCTATACATTTGTACTAAAAACAGCCAGTTGTCATCTTCACATAACACACACATATACGAATATCAATTATATGCTTACGAGACATGTTGGAATGTTAAACTAATTATGGTATGTGAAAATCAAGACTTGCATAAAAATATCACAACATTAGAGACAGTGGCGTCATTTTCCTCAGAGCTTTCAGCTCTTTGATTTTTACATTTTTGTGAAAGTCCAATTACTTTTTCAAAATCTTCTTCTCTGAAACTACTTTGCCAAATACTTAAAAACTTAAATTGAATGTTCCTTAGGGTATTTAGTTTATAGATTGTATTCGAATTTGATCCATTTAAAAACATGGCGGCAGTTTCTAAAATAGAACATAGGGGTCAAATGAAGTTTTGGCTTTCATCTCAAAAACTAAAGCAGTAAGAGCAAACTGACATATGTTAAAGTGTTAAACAGGTTTAGATCTACCTGTCAAGTAATCTTCAGACCAATAGGACAACTTAATGTTGGGTTACTGTCCAAAAATAGTTTTGAGGAAATTTTACAGTTTTGGGTTATGTATTATCTTTAATATTATTATAGAGAGAAAGTGTAAATGACAATATTGTTCAGCAAAGTAAGATCTACAAATAAGTCAAATGCCTGAAACTGAAATTACAGCCAGATGAGCGATATCAGGCTCTCATGAGCCTCTTGTTTAGGAATGCATAATACATATTAGTCACAATTATTTAAAAATTACTTGAATTGTTGATATACACTGCCCTCTTTTTTTTACAAAATATAAAAAAAAGCTTTATATTCTATATATTGATTTGTAGACTCTAAAATTTATAGATTCCCAGGGTAAAAATAAAATAAGAAGATTTCGTATAATTGCTAATGAGACAGCACTCCACTAGAGACCAAATGACATAGAAGTTCACAACTATAGGTCACTGTACAGTCTTCAACAATGATTAAAATCCATACCATATAGTCAGCTATAAAAGGCCTAGAAATGACAAATGTAAAACAATTTAAACTAGAAAACTAAAGGCCTGACTTATATACAAAACAGTGAATGAAAACAAATATGATATACAGCAATGAATGACAACCACTGAATTACCGGCTCTAACTTTGGACAGTATATAACAATTGGTCAAAATTGTACTTAATGTTATCATCGATACAAGGACATCATTTGTTCATTGGTACATATAAATCAACGGGCAGACATCTTATAGACAGGTTTTCCAATTCTCTGCCTTAGTTTGTGACGCGACCTAAGTGTCATCGTAGTAGCGATCCGCCATTACAACCGTGAAAAAATGTAAATAAGATATACATCTATTTCCCAGACCGTATATAATTAACGTAAACACAAGAATGTGAAGCGTACTTGACCTCGGAAAATTTAAGGAATAAATAATAAAGTAATCAGATAAGGAATGGATATTAAAATTATAAGTGTATTGCCGGCCAGGTGTCATGTCCTTAAAATATAACTCACGGTACTAGTATTTGATACGTTACACCGGGACATAATATTTACGAATACTAATCCCAGGTTGCATATCGATTATAATCATTTGGTAATCATAATATTGATTATTATAACACATACATAAATAAAAATAAATTGTCTTGCCGGTTCGAATGTGATATATCAGAAAAACCAGGTTCAATTTTATCATCTCATACAAATTTCTGTGGTCAGACCTATAATGAGGCAGTCCTAAAATTCAACAATCCTTTAATCCGACGATCCTTTAATTCGACAGCCAGTTTTCTCCAGCGCGCGGTTACTACATGCATCTTCTGAAAAAATATACCTATAGACATGTACTGTTTGGTGATAAACTTTTTTTTGCTTGTGGTTCGACTCACGTATACTGCTCAAAATGGAGTGACGTTTTCGTATCATAAATTTGGTCTCCACATGAATTGCACTATATGCTATCAGTGCGTCGGCCATATGTAGACTTAACTTTGCGATTTAATTGGTACGAAGAAGTTTTGAACTATCACGGCCCCTGTTATATAGTTATTAGGTGTTCTATTCCTATTTCTTTTGCAGAAATACTTGACATAAAACTACTAGTATGCATAGTATAACATCATGCTCCGGCCCGTGCTTAAAATAAATGAATGTCATTAAACCACAAAAGACGCAAATGATGTATGTGAAGTTAGCAGCCGGTTCGTTATTCGATATTCGATATTCAATATCCAACTGGCTGCTAGCAGTCGGTTGGATATTCAAAATTTATTTGAAAATCATAAAAATTAAATACTTGATAACATTAAAAGCACGATTTTAATAGTTAAGAGGACTAATAAGATACGTAGGAAATCGTTTAATGACCTCTTCAAGCTGTCGTAAATTCTCGTTGTCCTCTTCAAGCTGTCGTAAAATCTCGTTGTCCTCGAATATAAACCCTTTTCTAAGTTGCATATTTGTCTTTATGTAATATAGATTTTTATCAATAAAACAACTTCAAATATGTACTTTTATATATGATATTTCTTAAAACAAAAAGAAAACCTATAACTCTAGAAA
>JAASAO010000150.1:0-54141 GCA_017311375.1 Mytilus coruscus
TTTTCAGTCTGATTGAGTTCTGTAGTCATTACCCATTAAAAATACATGCAGTTCATATGGTTACAGCATAAAAAATCATACATAGACTTTGTAAGACCAAATTTATTAAAGCAATATTTTGTCTTTTGCCGTCGAACTGCTTTGAATGCCAAAAATAAGAAAAAATGATTGTGTTCATATTTAATAAATTCTATTGTGTGAGTTTTCTGGTATAGTGTATGAATTATCCAACCGTTCTCAAAAGTACTTTAGTTTATTGTTTTATGCATGATATAAAACCACTTACAACTGATCTCAAGAAGTATTTTTCCATTGTCCGAGGTATTAAATAGTCTCAAATCTTGTCACTATCATTGTTCTGTTGACTGCAGTGGTGAAAAAAGCTTAGTTTTGAATAAACTATTTTGTTGGTACATATGAATCACTTTGTAGATCCATGATGCACTAAACTAAGTGTACATTCATTCGCAATCACTCTCATATTACTTCTCCACATAAAAGAGCTGTGTAGGCCGCACGTTGAAATTTTAGAATTGCCACACTATTCCTGATGAGAGAGACCAGTTTTCTTATTTCTGTAGCCTGTCTTACAGTATTAACTATGTAGTAGACCTATAAAAAAAGAAGAATTCATATATTCCTTTTTAAAAAGTAAATAAATAAGAAAATGTCCATTTCATGTGAAATAAATCATTAAAACAGGTAATATACAGTATAATCAGCTTTTCTAGTATTATGCTGAGACTTATTTTACTTTCGTTCTCTTTGTAATTGCTTTTTCTATGTATTTTATGATATAAAATCATTCTATGGTGAACATAATCATTTAAAAACTAATCAACTGATGGCCATTGTTTGTCATAGGATACAGAGTTATCTATCTTGATATTTGATAATTCTTAAAATCCATGTGAAAACTATATGCTTGCAAACAGACCTATACATTGGCTGTGAATAAAAGAAAATAATACCACACACATGTAGAACTCCTAAAAGGCACATTTTATCATATGTTAAAATCATGTTTAGGCTTAAGGTGGCAGAAACCAGTTATTTTACAATAAATTTTAGAATTTCATGGATTTATGATTTAATTTTCTTGAAAAATCATTCAAGCTTATGTACAAATAAAATGTATGGTTTCGAGTAACCAAGATGTGTGCGTGTTTGTGTGAATATATAGAAAACCTTTAATTTGGGTGTCTGTCCAGCACGGAGATTTTAAAATTTATAAATGCATTGCAAATAAGGCAAAAATGTGATGCTCTGATACAAATCTAATCCTCACCTTCAGAATCCTGCTAATTGCAGACAAGAATTTTAGGTAAAATTCAAGAGATAAATAATATTCAATGAATTAGAGCCTTGTCCGCACCTATCCTTACCATCAAAATCTCAAGATATTTTTGTTTACATAAAACTGGATTTTTCCCACTTTGATTGGATGCCGTCAAGTGAGGAGACCACAATTTTGACTTCTGATTGGACCCATATGTGAAGGAAATCCCCAACCTGTGTATGCAACTACTTACTTATGTAGTATAATAGCCTAGAATTTACATTCATTTATTTTTCAGTCCACATGATGCAATTATATACCTCATTGCTTAACTATAACAAAATTTCTGCGTGGGACACATGTTCTGGTACACCAAAACTGGTACCTGCCACCTTTAACCACTTGTTGAAAAGAATATATTTCCATTTTTCAGTCTGATTGAGTTCTGTAGTCATTACCCATTAAAAATACATGCAGTTCATATGGTTACAGCATAAAAAATCATACATAGACTTTGTAAGACCAAATTTATTAAAGCAATATTTTTGTCTTTTGCCGTCGAACTGCTTTGAATGCCAAAAATAAGAAAAAATGATTGTGTTCATATTTAATAAATTCTATTGTGTGAGTTTTCTGGTATAGTGTATGAATTATCCAACCGTTCTCAAAAGTACTTTAGTTTATTGTTTTATGCATGATATAAAACCACTTACAACTGATCTCAAGAAGTATTTTTCCATTGTCCGAGGTATTAAATAGTCTCAAATCTTGTCACTATCATTGTTCTGTTGACTGCAGTGGTGAAAAAAGCTTAGTTTTGAATAAACTATTTTGTTGGTACATATGAATCACTTTGTAGATCCATGATGCACTAAACTAAGTGTACATTCATTCGCAATCACTCTCATATTACTTCTCCACATAAGAGAGCTGTGTAGGCCGCACGTTGAAATTTTAGAATTGCCACACTATTCCTGATGAGAGAGACCAGTTTTCTTATTTCTGTAGCCTGTCTTACAGTATTAACTATGTAGTAGACCTATAAAAAAAGAAGAATTCATATATTCCTTTTTAAAAAGTAAATAAATAAGAAAATGTCCATTTCATGTGAAATAAATCATTAAAACAGGTAATATACAGTATAATCAGCTTTTTCTAGTATTATGCTGAGACTTATTTTACTTTCGTTCTCTTTGTAATTGCTTTTTCTATGTATTTTATGATATAAAATCATTCTATGGTGAACATAATCATTTAAAACTAATCAACTGATGGCCATTGTTTGTCATAGGATACAGAGTTATCTATCTTGATATTTGATAATTCTTAAAATCCATGTGAAAACTATATGCTTGCAAACAGACCTATACATTGGCTGTGAATAAAGAAAAATAATACCACACACATGTAGAACTCCTAAAAGGCACATTTTATCATATGTTAAAATCATGTTTAGGCTTAAGGTGGCAGAAACCAGTTATTTTACAATAAATCTTTAGAATTTCATGGATTTATGATTTAATTTTCTTGAAAATCATTCAAGCTTATGTACAAATAAAATGTATGGTTTCGAGTAACCAAGATGTGTGCGTGTTTGTGTGAATATATAGAAAACCTTTTAATTTGGGTGTCTGTCCAGCACGGAGATTTTAAAATTTATAAATGCATTGCAAATAAGGCAAAAAATGTGATGCTCTGATACAAATCTAATCCTCACCTTCAGAATCCTGCTAATTGCAGACAAGAATTTTAGGTAAAATTCAAGAGATAAATAATATTCAATGAATTAGAGCCTTGTCCGCACCTATCCTTACCATCAAAATCTCAAGATATTTTTGTTTACATAAAACTGGATTTTTCCCACTTTGATTGGATGCCGTCAAGTGAGGAGACCACAATTTTGACTTCTGATTGGACCCATATGTGAAGGAAATCCCCAACCTGTGTATGCAACTACTTACTTATGTAGTATAATAGCCTAGAATTTACATTCATTTATTTTTTCAGTCCACATGATGCAATTATATACCTCATTGCTTAACTATAACAAAATTTCTGCGTGGGACACATGTTCTGGTACACCAAAACTGGTACCTGCCACCTTTAACCACTTGTTGAAAAGAATATATTTCCATTTTTCAGTCTGATTGAGTTCTGTAGTCATTACCCATTAAAAATACATGCAGTTCATATGGTTACAGCATAAAAAATCATACATAGACTTTGTAAGACCAAATTTATTAAAGCAATATTTTTGTCTTTTGCCGTCGAACTGCTTTGAATGCCAAAAATAAGAAAAAATGATTGTGTTCATATTTAATAAATTCTATTGTGTGAGTTTTCTGGTATAGTGTATGAATTATCCAACCGTTCTCAAAAGTACTTTAGTTTATTGTTTTATGCATGATATAAAACCACTTACAACTGATCTCAAGAAGTATTTTTCCATTGTCCGAGGTATTAAATAGTCTCAAATCTTGTCACTATCATTGTTCTGTTGACTGCAGTGGTGAAAAAAGCTTAGTTTTGAATAAACTATTTTGTTGGTACATATGAATCACTTTGTAGATCCATGATGCACTAAACTAAGTGTACATTCATTCGCAATCACTCTCATATTACTTCTCCACATAAGAGAGCTGTGTAGGCCGCACGTTGAAATTTTAGAATTGCCACACTATTCCTGATGAGAGAGACCAGTTTTCTTATTTCTGTAGCCTGTCTTACAGTATTAACTATGTAGTAGACCTATAAAAAGAAGAATTCATATATTCCTTTTAAAAGTAAATAAATAAGAAAATGTCCATTTCATGTGAAATAAATCATTAAAACAGGTAATATACAGTATAATCAGCTTTTTCTAGTATTATGCTGAGACTTATTTTACTTTCGTTCTCTTTGTAATTGCTTTTCTATGTATTTTATGATATAAAATCATTCTATGGTGAACATAATCATTTAAAACTAATCAACTGATGGCCATTGTTTGTCATAGGATACAGAGTTATCTATCTTGATATTTGATAATTCTTAAAATCCATGTGAAAACTATATGCTTGCAAACAGACCTATACATTGGCTGTGAATAAAAGAAAATAATACCACACACATGTAGAACTCCTAAAAAGGCACATTTTATCATATGTTAAAATCATGTTTAGGCTTAAGGTGGCAGAAACCAGTTATTTTACAATAAATCTTTAGAATTTCATGGATTTATGATTTAATTTTCTTGAAAAATCATTCAAGCTTATGTACAAATAAAATGTATGGTTTCGAGTAACCAAGATGTGTGCGTGTTTGTGTGAATATATAGAAAACCTTTTAATTTGGGTGTCTGTCCAGCACGGAGATTTTAAAATTTATAAATGCATTGCAAATAAGGCAAAAAATGTGATGCTCTGATACAAATCTAATCCTCACCTTCAGAATCCTGCTAATTGCAGACAAGAATTTTAGGTAAAATTCAAGAGATAAATAATATTCAATGAATTAGAGCCTTGTCCGCACCTATCCTTACCATCAAAATCTCAAGATATTTTTGTTTACATAAAACTGGATTTTTTCCCCACTTTGATTGGATGCCGTCAAGTGAGGAGACCACAATTTTGACTTCTGATTGGACCCATATGTGAAGGAAATCCCCAACCTGTGTATGCAACTACTTACTTATGTAGTATAATAGCCTAGAATTTACATTCATTTATTTTTTCAGTCCACATGATGCAATTATATACCTCATTGCTTAACTATAACAAAATTTCTGCGTGGGACACATGTTCTGGTACACCAAAACTGGTACCTGCCACCTTTAACCACTTGTTGAAAAGAATATATTTCCATTTTTCAGTCTGATTGAGTTCTGTAGTCATTACCCATTAAAATACATGCAGTTCATATGGTTACAGCATAAAAAATCATACATAGACTTTGTAAGACCAAATTTATTAAAGCAATATTTTTGTCTTTTGCCGTCGAACTGCTTTGAATGCCAAAAATAAGAAAAAATGATTGTGTTCATATTTAATAAATTCTATTGTGTGAGTTTTCTGGTATAGTGTATGAATTATCCAACCGTTCTCAAAAGTACTTTAGTTTATTGTTTTATGCATGATATAAAACCACTTACAACTGATCTCAAGAAGTATTTTTCCATTGTCCGAGGTATTAAATAGTCTCAAATCTTGTCACTATCATTGTTCTGTTGACTGCAGTGGTGAAAAAAGCTTAGTTTTGAATAAACTATTTTGTTGGTACATATGAATCACTTTGTAGATCCATGATGCACTAAACTAAGTGTACATTCATTCGCAATCACTCTCATATTACTTCTCCACATAAGAGAGCTGTGTAGGCCGCACGTTGAAATTTTAGAATTGCCACACTATTCCTGATGAGAGAGACCAGTTTTCTTATTTCTGTAGCCTGTCTTACAGTATTAACTATGTAGTAGACCTATAAAAAAAGAAGAATTCATATATTCCTTTTTAAAAAGTAAATAAATAAGAAAATGTCCATTTCATGTGAAATAAATCATTAAAACAGGTAATATACAGTATAATCAGCTTTTTCTAGTATTATGCTGAGACTTATTTTACTTTCGTTCTCTTTGTAATTGCTTTTCTATGTATTTTATGATATAAAATCATTCTATGGTGAACATAATCATTTAAAACTAATCAACTGATGGCCATTGTTTGTCATAGGATACAGAGTTATCTATCTTGATATTTGATAATTCTTAAAATCCATGTGAAAACTATATGCTTGCAAACAGACCTATACATTGGCTGTGAATAAAGAAAAATAATACACACACATGTAGAACTCCTAAAAAGGCACATTTTATCATATGTTAAAATCATGTTTAGGCTTAAGGTGGCAGAAACCAGTTATTTTACAATAAATCTTTAGAATTTCATGGATTTATGATTTAATTTTCTTGAAAAATCATTCAAGCTTATGTACAAATAAAATGTATGGTTTCGAGTAACCAAGATGTGTGCGTGTTTGTGTGAATATATAGAAAACCTTTTAATTTGGGTGTCTGTCCAGCACGGAGATTTTAAAATTTATAAATGCATTGCAAATAAGGCAAAAAATGTGATGCTCTGATACAAATCTAATCCTCACCTTCAGAATCCTGCTAATTGCAGACAAGAATTTTAGGTAAAATTCAAGAGATAAATAATATTCAATGAATTAGAGCCTTGTCCGCACCTATCCTTACCATCAAAATCTCAAGATATTTTTGTTTACATAAAACTGGATTTTTCCCACTTTGATTGGATGCCGTCAAGTGAGGAGACCACAATTTTGACTTCTGATTGGACCCATATGTGAAGGAAATCCCCAACCTGTGTATGCAACTACTTACTTATGTAGTATAATAGCCTAGAATTTACATTCATTTATTTTTTCAGTCCACATGATGCAATTATATACCTCATTGCTTAACTATAACAAAATTTCTGCGTGGGACACATGTTCTGGTACACCAAAACTGGTACCTGCCACCTTAAGGATCTCTGTGACGTTGCTTGAAAACGATTTTTGTTAGATAAAATCATTCTAAGCTACCTTAGGATAGTAACTTATAAAAGACGCAAAAAAAAACCCTGACTCTTTATTATCTAGCTCATATTTTTCTCCTTGAAATGCTCCCAAATCATAAGCAGTTGATTTTCACGGGGTTTTACTAAATCAGAAGGACAATTAAGCATTTTAATTATGAAGTTCAACCATAGATCGATCGTTCTATACTTAGTAACTTTATTCATGCAACTCACGGATCTCGCCAGTGATTGTTTTACGAAACATATTTGTGTTTTTGTTATTTGGAAAATTTGGTGTTAATGAAAGAAATTTGAAGGTCCTGTTCAAGTCAATCACAAGTTTTAAGGACAATGGACGATTTAGAACTTGACTCATTGATGTATATAGCTACTTTTTTATTCATAAAAAATGTCTATTGCATGTTTGTGGCTTCCCAAATACTACTGTTACGTTTTAAGTTCCAATCTGCCTATGAATCAGACAGTGGTGAAAAAATGACAAACAAAAATCCTCTCAAGTTTACATTAATTTATGTTCAAATGTATAATGGTGCACGAATATAACATTCGTTTCCTTTTCCTGTTCTGGTATTTAAGATATAATTTGGTTGAAATGCACTAGAAATTAAAATTAAGGGGAGCTAACTCCATCAGTTGCTATCATTCTAAACCAAAAGTTATCTACAGATTTCTTGAATTACCAGACACGCAGAAACAAAAGACCTTCCATTTTTAACTCAGGATGAGGGTAACTTCAAAATAGGATGGTTAAGTCGGTGGGTTTTTTTCTGCCATGTTTTCAAATTCTACTAAATTGCCTGGTTCTTACAAAGACTGGCACTTAATTACAACATAGTCAAGACAGTCATTTTTATACAGTATAAAATAAAAAAAGAAAGGATAATGGTGTACATAAATTCTTACAAAGAATGGCACTTAATTACATAGCCAAGACAGTCATTTTTATACAGTATAAAATAAAAACGAAAGAATAATGGTGTACATGTATTCCTTACACAACATTCCTACTCATACTAATAGTGATTCCTTCAACACGTGGGAAAACTCACACCTCAATGCAAGTTAATGACGGGGAATATCAACAACAACAACAAAAACGGGCAAAAATATCTAGCAAACGTTTTTTGATTCTTTTTGATATGTTTTGGGGTATACGATGGCTTAAATTAAAAGTGAAACCCAAGCTACCTTTCATATCATGTATAATCCCTTATAGTGCATCTAACGATAACATCAAAGGTTATAGATTTAGAATTAAATTTGACAAAAAGTTGTTTTTACTGTATATTTGTGTTGATTTTCATTGTTTAATAGTACGATAGATAGATTTGAAGCTCTACGCATAGATTCCTGATACTAAAATATATGAATTTATCTATACAAAGTTTTATCAGCACAAAAGATGTGTCCAAAGGCATTTATTTCGGGGCCTTTTACAGCTGACTATGCGGTATGGGTTTTGCTCATTGTTGAAGGCCGTACGGTGACCTATAGTTGTTAATTTCTGTGTCATTTGGTCTCTTGTGAAGAGTTGCCTCGTTGGCAATTATAACACATCTTCTTATTTTCATATTATGTTAAACCTAAGAAAATTGTTTTTTTCAGGTACAAAGATGTACTTGAATATAATCGTGAGGTTTATTCTGTCCAGCCTTATTTTTATCCTCTTCTTCATACACCAGGGATCCCTAGTTTTGTTGATGAGCCAGAGGAAATTAGAGTCAATAAACGAATGGTAAGACTTTATTATTGTCGGAAAGTGCTGGAAACACGTTTACTCTGACGTAATGCTACAAATTATCTATTTTACATTAACATATATTACCGGTTTTGTCATTTATCCGACCGACACATTTGCTTCTTGAAATGAATATTTTCACTTCTGTGTTTGTTTGCTTGCTTGTACCATACTAATGACACTTGAACTGACCCTAATATACGACATTCTTTTTTATTATGTAGTCCAATGCAAACCGTTACGTTAATCATTACCCAAAACTTCTAATTGAAAGCCAGCCCCGACTTCGTATTGTTTACAAAATAAATGAGTGTTTTTACAACCTATGACGTCAAACAAGTATCTTTACAAAGTAATTTAAATTCAGCATGTTCAAACCTGATGTCATGTTGAACGGCCCTTTTTTCGACGCCATTGCTCAAGCTATTTTAAATGTTAACTTTTGACGTCCATATTTAAATTGCATATAATTTAATACTAGTAGTTATAGTTGTTTTACTATTATCACCATCTTTATATCTATGTTTTTATTATTTTACAGGAAATCGGTTACTCTTTTGATTGTACAATACTAGTAATTATAGTTGTTTTACTATTATCATCATCTTTATATCTATGTTTTGTTATTTTACAGGAAATCGGTTACTCTTTTGATTGTACAATACTAGTAATTATAGTTGTTTTACTATTATCATCATCTTTATATCTATGTTTTTATTATTTTACAGGAAATCGGTTACTCTTTTGATTGTACAATACTAGTAATTATAGTTGTTTTACTATTATCACCATCTTTATATCTATGTTTTTATTATTTTACAGGAAATCGGTTACTCTTTTGATTGTACAATACTAGTAATTATAGTTGTTTTACTATTATCATCATCTTTATATCTATGTTTTTATTATTTTACAGGAAATCGGTTACTCTTTTGATTGTACAATACTAGTAATTATAGTTGTTTTACTATTATCATCATCTTTATATCTATGTTTTTATTATTTTACAGGAAATCGGTTACTCTTTTGATTGTACAATACTAGTAGTTATAGTTGTTTTACTATTATCACCATCTTTATATCTATGTTTTTATTATTTTACAGGAAATCGGTTACTCTTTTGATTGTACTGTTTCCATATGTTGCCTCATTGTTATCACAAATATGGACATCATCATTTTCAACAGGAGGGAAATGGAAGGAGTGGCCCCATTGGGGATCGCTTTTATTGGTATGATTTATGAAAGTTTATTTATGCTAAAGTTTTCAGGAATTGTTTTTATATTCTTTATTTTTCACTGTTGCACTGTTTCTAAATGACTTTCGTTTTCGTCGTCTTGGTTGTCTTTATGATATTTTTTTTTGAAACTTCAAACGTTCTCACTTATGCAATAATTGGGCAAGAAAATCTACATATTAATGTAAGACATAAGACTTTACTTACTCGCTACAATAAAACGCCTCATTACCGGGGAATCAGGACAACACGGACCAAAGACAACTGACCAGTTTGAAACACTGTTCAGACCAGTAGCTCTTCTTGGCTTTAACGTTTAATATGATTTTTATTTGTTTTTGTCTAGTTTTGACTGAAATAGTTTAATACATATACATATATAACATTGAAATTAAATCGAACATTTCAAAGTATAGACCCCCAAGAATTTCGTTTAAATATTCTAAAAACCCTTAGGTTTTCTTTTAAAGTACACGGATGTCTGTGAACCCAATTCTAGATTTAATGCAAGTCGAACCATTTTTGTTAACGATGATTTTTTTTTCAAATTTCTTTAGAGTTAAAGTAGTTATATGTTATCAAATAAAATTATATTACATCGTTCTTGACCTAATTCCTCTTTCTTTGAATAGATATTTGAAGAATTTGTTTTATATCTTTTATTTTTTATTGTTGCACTGTTTCTATATGACTTTCCTTTTTGTCGTCTTGGTTGTCTTAATGATATTTTTTTAACTTCAAACGTTCATATTAACGCATCAATTGGATCCGAATCGTAATCAAACACATGACACATCATTTATAACGAGGTGTTTTCTTTATATTTAATTAGGAATAAATTATTAGGTGATATTGAAAAAAAAATCGCCAACGCGTTATTTACTATACTACATGTATCTAAAATCTGAGTTGATCAGCATATAATGTGGGAATTAAAAGAAAACGGGAAAAAGCTGACAAAAAATCTTTGGACTCTTTTTTTAATTCAGTAATGAACATAGTTGATATACGTATTCAACATTTTAAAGAACATTTTACTCTTAACAACAACCATAATAAACCTATTTCTCGTATCAAACATAAACTTAAAGAACTAGCCAAGGAATATGTGTTTGTACCGGCCGATAAAGCTGCTAATAATATCATTATTGTTTGACGTAAATTTTACATTGAGGTTCTGAAAAAAGAAATCATCAATTCACCAACATTCCAACTGACTCCATTTTCAGAAAACGACATCTGTAACAAACATAAACTTTTAGCTACCTCTTTACAAGCAGAACCAAATACAATGAAAGTCCCAACTGTGTACTGGCTTCCGAAGCTACATAAAACACCTTACAAATATAGATTTATTTCGTCTTCAGGCCATTGTTCCACTACTAAATTGTCTATTCTTCTTACCAGTTCACTTGGTACAATCAAAAACCTGATAAAAATTGTTCAAATAAGGCCTTTGAAAATAGTGGAATTAATTACTTTTGGAGTGTCAAAAACTCGTTGGAAGTACTTGATAAATTGCATGCTTATATAGGTGATTTTGAATCTGTTCAAAGTTTTGATTTTCTACCCTGTATACCACATTGCCTCACATTCTCATTAAGAAAAATTCACACATCTAATTAAATGGGCATTTAAAAGTCAGAATGTGAATACATATGTTCTAACTCTTTAGGTCATTTTAGTAGCAATAAACAAAAGAACTATGTCAATTGGACATGCTTTGATACTATATCTGCCCTTGAATTTTTACTAGATAATATTTTTGTTCGCTTTGGAGATTCCGTATATCGTCAGGTTATCGGAATTCCAATGGGGACTAACTGTGCACCACTTATTGCGGACCTGTTTTGTATTGCTATGAGTTACAATTTATGACTAAAATCAGCAAAGACCTATCGAAACAACATCTGATACAAAAATTTAATAATACTTTTAGATATTTGGATGATATATTGGCTCTCAATAATGACGACTTCAGTATGTATACTAAAGAAAGTTATCCTGTTGAACTTACTTTAAATAAAGCTAATACTAACAATGACCACTGCCCTTTCCTCGATCTTGATATCTATATCATAAACGGAAAGCCTAATACAAAATTTATGATAAAAGAGATGATTTTTCATTTCCTATCGTTAATTATCCATTTTAGATGGTGACGTTCCTTGTCACCATCTTACGGTGTTATATATCTCAACTTGTACGATTCGCTCGTGTATGTAACAACGTTTCAGATTTTAACGAAAGAAATTTATGTATTACTGAAAAATTATTACACCAGGGTTTTCGATATCACAAACTAGTCAAAACATTTACTAAATTTTATCATCGGTACAAGGACATCATTCGTAAATATAGCTCAACATGCAGACTTCTTATACGTTCAGGTATTTCACATCCAATCTTTTATGGTAATATTCTTTATAAAGCACAAAATGTCAGTATTCACCTCAGAAGCTAACAAAACCTTTAAATAGACTTATTAAGAAGGGATATAGTTACGATACTGTTAACGTTGTCAGGTCATTAAAGATTGCATATTTTGGCTTTAATATTGATTCACTTATAGGGTCTTCGCATCGGAACTAAACACATTTATTTAAAACCAGTTGTTGGCATGACACGGGTTATGCTCTTCTCATATATTTTTGATGGTATGATACTAAACCCTAACGGGAGGGATTGTGCCTGATATTCATATGATGAAGACATAATCTTTCAATCAGTTTAATTGAGGTCTGGAGCTGGCATGTCAGTTAACTGCTAGTAGTCTGTTGTTATTTATGTATTATTGTCATTTTGTTTGTTTTCTTTTGTTACATCTTCTGACATCGGACTCGGACTTCTCTTTAACTGACTTTTAATGTGCGTATTGTTATGCGTTTACTTTTCTACATTGGCTAGAGGTATAGGGAGGTAGAGATCTCATAAACATGTTTAACCCCGCCGCATTTTGCGCCTGTCCCAAGTCAGAGCCTCTGGCCTTTGTTAGTCTTGTATTATTTTTACTTTTAGTTTCTTGTGTATAATTTGAAGTTTAGTATGACGTCCATTATCACTTAACTAGTATATATATTTGTTTAGGTGCCAGCTTAAGGACGCCTCCGGGTGCGGGAATTTCTCGCTGCATTGAAGACCTATTGGTGACCTTCTGTTGTTGTCTGTTCTGTGGTCGGGTTGTTGTCTCTTTGACACATTCCCCATTTCCATTCTCAATTTTATTGTCTTAATATTTTCCGTTTTACTTAGTCAATAAGACAAAAAAAAATATCAGATATGACTATTTTGCAATTACAGAGACAACTATTTTAATTGTTCTTATCAAACCTTGTCCATCCTCCTTTTTCGACTGTACTCTTTACAGCAAAATTAAATTATGTACTTTTATGTGATAAAATCGCGTCATAAGTCCAGAATGTTACATGATTAAGCGCGACCTTAAAAACAAAAAAATCTCATCAAACAGAGGTTGGTTAATCGTCTAATATGTTTATGTATAAATGAGATAACCCAGCTGATGCACATACCTCTCTGCTGTTTCTATTTTAGTAGAAGAAGATGTAACATTATTCTCTGTGATTACCTTACTTGGGCCTATTAGGACCTAACAGGCGAATTGGTACTATCTTTAAGTGTATCTTTTCCAAATGGTTACATCGAAATTATTTCACAAAGTCGTTCTTATTCGTTACGCTCCAATATGTATCGTTAACATCAAAACATTTTTTTTTTACCGTAAACGTTATTCCGTGGCAAGAATTGTAACGTTGTTAATCTTTGTGAAGGTACCTCCATTACGACCCTCTTTCAAACATTTCTTAATTGCCTCCAGAAGTTGTCCGAATTGTCTTTTAAACTGGTCCGAGTTGTCTTTGAAAGTGATCCGAGTTGTCTTAAGATTGGTCCGAGTTGTCTTGATCCGACTTGTCTTTGGTCCGAGTTGTCATGTTTTCATCACAGGTTATGAATAATCTACGGATATCAACAGGAATAATGCGACTCTTGTCAATAGTAGAGTAGTATTATTGCTGACTCTTCTGGAGCACAGGAGTTTATTCCGATTTTGTGTCGGGTTCGTGTTGCTCAAGCTCATTTTTCTGTGCCATTTTTTTACTCTTGTTTCTATGTTTGTCTATTTGGGTTTTTTTTTGTTTAGTCACGATGTCGTTTATCTTTCTTGTAATGATGATTTTGATTTCCTTGGTATGTTCTTCCCTTTGATATCTTCTTCCTTGATATATTCTTCCCTTGGTATGTTCTTTCCTTTGTACAATCTTCCCCACTAGTAACTCGAATTTAGCTTGAACGGACAAAACGCATTAACGGCATTTAAAAAGATTAATGAAAATTGAATAAAGATTGACAAAATTAAAAATTATTTTAATGCATTTCAATCCATATCAAATCATTTTAATACCAGTCAAATAGATTCCTTGCGGTCATTCAAGTTAATTTGAGATGTGGTTAAACTGCGTCAAACTAATTAGCCACGCCCCGTTAAACGGAATCAAACTGATGTTAAGTTGTAAGGTAAATCACTCAAGCAGAACAGCATCCTCATGTATCTATCATTAATCCGCTCCGAGCGTTATCGATTTAAGATATTTTACTGGTGGTTAGTTTTATATATGTTTTCCAATATTTAATGTTATACGTAATGTTTTATATGTATATTCATAATTGGTATGTATAATGTTATACAAGTGGTGAGACTTTAATAAAAATTTTAATCTGAATATATAAACATGCTTCACAATTAAGATAAACGAATGAACAATAGATATATAACTAAATTTATAAATATTGAGGCACGATTTAAAAAGCACAAAGTGTTAATCTGTTAAAAATAAAATAGCTTTTATATCAAATTATTCGTTTTCAATATTGCCTACTAATATGAAAACTCGTGGCATGTAAGTAAGGTATGGTCTTTTAAATATACTTGAGAAAAATAAAACCGGAAAGATAATAAGAAGGTCGTAATTGTGCTCATAACAAACCTAGAAGTGAAAGATGTTTTTAATCAATAGACAATAAATAGATTTGAATTACATTTGAGAGGTGAAATGATCACTTATATTTCTGTATAAGTGTGTCCTTGTTGTAATCGTAGAATTGATGTATTCCTGAATATTTATCATTCTTCTTTTTCTGTATTCCTTTAAATTTATTGACGTACTTATTATTTTGATGTCGACACGCACGTAAAAGGAAAAGAAATTAGTCATTGTGTACATAGTTTTAATAGATACATATTATATTTTGGTAAAAAAAACATTAACATTTATACCGACATTTAAAATAGCTTGTAATTAAAAAAATTTTGTTAAATAATAAAATTGATATAGATGAGCTTGACATTTGTTGAATTCATTTAGTAAACAGTTTCGTCTTGCTAAAACTTGTAATTAAAGTAACAGCTCAGTGAACTTTTAAACCTGTGTAAAATTGTAATACCGGTCACTGGTTAAAATGTGTGTTATGTGTTATTTGTGTAAAAGCAGCAAACGACAAATGAAAATTGAAGTGGGTTACGAAAGGATTCTCGTTATGTCCGCATGTAAAATAATTCTTGAAATAAATGAACATTTGACGAACTGGACTGGCTATTAAGCCCTTGCACAGTCGGCCCTGGCCCAAAAGAAATATTTAAAAAAAAACTTTATTTTTATATTTGCGGCATTCAAAAACGTTTATAAGACCAAAAGGTAACTTAAACATTGTAAAGCAGGTCGGATTAAATGTTTCTGTCATATAATTGTGTAAGGCATATTTTAGCGATAATTACTAGATAAAAAAATAATTGGCTATTCTAACTTCCCAACGGCCCTTTATAGTTTACTGTTCGGTGTGAGCCTAGGCTCCGTGTTGAAGACCGTACTTTGACCTATAATGGTTTACATTTATAAATTTTGACTTGGATGGAGAGTTGTCTCATTGGCACTCATACCACATCTTCTTATATCTATTTAATTTAGGTGCTCTCGTAGGCCACGTTTAATATTCAAATAAATTTCATTGGTCGGGATTTCATAATGTGTTATATGAAATTATCTTGACAATAATTGCGGGAAAGGGCTGTTAAAGTGCGAGAAGGAAACACTTTTTCTTTTGCGGAAACGTGAACGAAGGAACGTGCTACAAATAAAGACCTGCGATTGTTTGTCAATAACTCAAATTTACAAAATAGTAAAATATAACTGATGATCAATGTCAAAATTATTGGAAAGTTTTGTGATCATGACACCACCTATGTTATGTAGTATAAATACTGAATTTTTCAATTATACCACATCTCCTTATTTGTATATTAATCATGTCAAAATACGAAAATGAAACGAATAGTGAAGTATTGTGTCCATGCATGACGATATCAAAGTCGCGTACATATACGAAGAGAAGATGTGATAAAGACGTAAAAGAGACAGCAACTCAACCACACAACATACCAGAATGTGAACAGTTAGCTCTTGTGTGCATCATTTCCTTGGGATTTGACTTTAAAAGATATTACTACTTTTGCCTGAACATACCGGAATCGTTACTATTTTCTCGGAAAAGTAAGGTATTTATTTCCGAAACGTAGACTTATAGCGGAAACGTATTCTTTTCCCGGGAAAGTAATGCCAAATTTTATATGAGCAGTGTATTTGTTTTAATGTCAGTATATAAAGCATTAACTAGTGTTAATGTCTATGGATGTATTAGTTACTGTTGCATACTAATTGAGAGATCGTCCTGTTTGATGTTCTTCGTGTGGAAATTATTCTTGCTTCAGCATGCATCTTTACCTTGTTCCTCTAAAGAGATCCTCATTTACCCTTACATTATAAATTTTGTGGACTCGTATGTATTTAGGGAATGGCACTCTCCATGTATCGTACCTTGAAAAAAACTTTCGTATATTTTACGTTTCAGAGTCTAACATGTATGTTGAATTTTACTCAGAAAATAGAAAGTTGATGTCAGCGCGGGTTATGCTTAAAGTTAACCTTTTATTCTATATGTCAGATAACCTACTTGTGTTTATGTTGGATTGCTGTCTGATTGACGAATAGCCGTAATTTTATCGCTATATTTTTTTATTTTTTATTTTTTTTTGTCAGGATGCATCCAATCGCACCTTTTCATTTGAAATATATTTCCGTGGCGTAACCTCAAAAGATTAGTTACTTCAATAAAAAAAAATGTAAGCGAAAATGAAACCTCTTCTCGCATGTTGCTCTTTGTGTAATTGTTCTCTTCGACAAAATTAAATATAAAGAAGCCACAATTTGGTTCCTAAATAGATATTTTTTAAAACCCGGGGCCTAAAGCTAGGTAAAGCCTATCTCTTGATAAAGTTTCTTAAATTCGACAACTTTTAGATACCAACCGTGCGAGGGCTCAGTCTGTATAGCCAGCCAAGGTCGTTAAAACTTTTATCATCCTTGTAGAGATTTTTGAAAATACGATGGTTTTGCCTTTTCGAAACTAAAACATGATCAAATATAATTGGTGGCCTTCTATTTTCATGTTGTTGTCTCTTTTACATATTCCCCATTTCCATTCTTAATTTTAGATAAAGTAAAAATTATGATAAACAAATGTATTCGTGTTGTCAGATCAAAATACACTTAACAAGCCAGTGCGATAAAATTCCATTCGCTACTATTACGTAATATATATATCACGATATCTCAGTAGCATGGGTTCGAATCCCGGCGAGGAAGAACAAAAATTTGCGAAAGCAAATTTACAGATCTAACATTGTTGGGTTGATGTTTAGACGAGTTGTATATATATATATAAGTCCTGTGTCCAAGTGAGAAATAACTACATGTGGTTTGTATATCAGAGGAGAATTGACAACGGTGGTATGTATATTAAAATATTTATCGTCTTCCATTATACATGACGTAGTGGATGAAAATTATTGACAAAAGAATAAAGAAAACAGAAAATAACCAGACAAATATATAGAAAAGAAAATGATGAGGTACTAGAATATATGGAATAAAGAATGATCAGCAAAAGGTATAACGGATAGAAAAATTGCCTAAAATGATAGAATACAGAAATAATTAATCCCCATTCAGACCCTCATAATCTGACGATGACATTTAGCTTTAGGGCAATTATGGGCAAACGACAAACAACACAGTGTTTTTTTTACGAAAGTTTACATACAAGCTAATTTTACAAAATCAACTTGAATATGTAATAAAATTATATCTATATATCTTCATGTGTTGAATTTTAAAGATAAATGGGTTTGAAGTTTTCGACATTTACTAAACATTTCGGTTGATTGCACATTTCTGTCTCCTTAAATTTTGTTTCAAAAGATAAAATATGCGGATTTCGATAAAGAGATAAGGAATATCTTCGTTACAAAATTGGGCTCTACATTTGTGTAACAATCCTTATTAAAAATTCAATTTGTTAAAAGAAATTGATTTTAGAAGAAAAAAAAACTGCATTTTGTCGTTTATTTATCTAGTTGAAAAAGTCGGTTATTTCTTCATAAAAGTTGGAACGAATAATCTTCATCAGAGACATATAGTAATTGTAATTTGTATGGGGTATTACGTTTCCGCATTTTAGCAAAACCCAGTTCACGTTTCCACATTTTCGTGCATTACTTTTCCGAAATAAATAGATACCACTTTTCCGCATTTTACCTGTATTTCACCTGTAAAAATGGTATTAATGATATATCGGTATAAGACTTTATTATCAAATATGGTCATCTCCTCCCGACACAGAAACCAAAAGAACCACAACTGGACCGGAATCGTTTCTCCCAGTTCTATGCATGTCACACAATTATATTTATTTTATGGACGTTTTGCAGAAGATCCAAACAACAACTTACATCAAAATTCGGTCTTTATCAGCAATAGCATGTAGTTCGTAAAAGTGATCGCGAACATGCTGAATTCGTATCCGAACAGTTTGTCAATTATGATAGAGAATAGAATGCGAGGTTAGACTTTATAAAGTCAGTTGGCTACAAGTTTACCGCTTTAAACTGTGCTACGTGTACTGTATAATAGTATACTGACGCTTAAAATATATATAAACTTTTAGTGCTGAACATTGATTTTAATTGATATATGACCATGTGTGATTTTCATCATTTTAAGTTGATACATTTGTAGTTTCATTTTAGTCATAAAGACTTATCCTAATCGAAGTCCTACTTCCACCCAGTTGGTGAATAAGGTGGGGGGCATACATTAAAAATTTAAATGCGGAAACGTAAATAACCTTTAATAAAATCAATGTAAAACAATGCGGAAAAGAGTACTATAAAATGCGGAAACGTAAGAATTTTAATGCGGAAACGTAAAACGCCGAATTGTATTATATGTCTCTGTCATCATACAGTATCATGCCAAACGCCATTTTTAAAAGAGGGGTCCATGTTCTCGTTTTAAGCTAATGGTTAAATCTCGAAAAGCTGCATCTTTTTCCGATATTTCACAGTTTGATGTCGCGAAAATAACATTTTATAGCACAGCATTTAATCAATTAATGTGTCGATAAAAGAACGAATTCTACAATATATAAAATTCTGTCAAAATCATTTCCAGGGTCAATATTATAAAGTTCATCCGAAAAGTGATAAGACTGATAATAACATACTAATTCAATTTCATTCAATTAGGTTTTAATGCTAAAAGTTTTAGAAGAAAGAGTTAAATGTCTTCTTTAAAATATTTAGATTAATTCTGCGAAAACATCAGAGAGATAAAACAAAAATGCATGCAACCAATTGAATAAAATGGAGAATGGAAATAGAAAATGTTTCCGACAACAATCCGACCAAAGAGCAGAAAGGGCATATAAGGCACAAAATGTGCACCATAATTGAGTTACCTTGTTTTGTAACCCCATTGACATAATGGTTACATTGGTTACAATGGTTACACTCATACAAACTATCATTAATCCTATTATTCAGAAATTCTTTTGGGGATCATTAATGTACGTCCAGTGGCATATATATTATGCATGTCGGAACAGGAAAATTGACATAAGGTACTATTAGAACCATGTTCACATTATTATACATTAGACATATGTCTCTGATTATACTCAACAATTGTGATGACGACGAATTTCTTAAACTGTTCGAAATAATCTAACCGAAAGATAAATCTGTAATTTTACTTTGTCCATAACTTTGACGAACCAAATTAAAGCGAGTAATACTTTGACCTGTTTTTAAATCAGATTGGTTCTAAATGTTTCTCTCGTATATTCAACATGTATATACATGTATATATTCTAAATTGTGACTATCTATTATTATTATAGTTCCATAACATTCTTTCAAGACGTATAAACCAATGATCGACAAGTGCGTACATTTTGTGAAATCAATTATAATGTGTATGTTTCAAATGTCCATATCTATTGACAACGAGTATATACCCTTGGAAAATATGTAAATATATTTTATTTTATCAAATCTTTTTTGGGAATTATTAAGATTTTCATAAATATCATTCTTAACACCAGAAACGTTATTTATAAACAAGCGTATAAGTAATGACTATAGTATATCACTATCGGACACGCAAGACAAAGATGTATATTACACCTGATATTTTCAAAATGGAAAGTTACGAGTTATCGGCCGTGTACACTGATCAATACCCTCAGAGGTCAAGTGATGCACCAACTTGTAATTGTGTAATAAGAGTTTTAAAGTCCGACAGGAAATCGCTTGAATACCTGGACGTGTCACCTGACACTACATCTTGGAACAATTTCTTCAGCCATGCTGGTGACAGATAAGGGAAGGTCCGAATTTATTTAAAGAAGTTTACAAAACCGTTTTACATAGAGAAATTATGAACAAACTAGACTTTCAAAAAACATTTCTACACGGAACACTTATTTATGACTTTGAACTTTGACTTTTAACTAATTTCCATTAATATGACTTTTTCAAAACTTAATAAAAATTAGTTTCAAAACGATTCCTTATTTAAAATTAAAAATATGTTATTATTTTAATGTGGCACGCGCTCTTCTTGTGTAATGTATAATCATCTTTAAGAAATAACTTCAACCTAAAAATAATAATTTTGTGTTTTCGTAATTAGAAGAGATAAAGAGGCCAGCGTGCATTCCATCTACGTTAGACAAACGCCATACATACGCCACCATCCGTTACTTGAACGCCCGATACACGCTTATGTACGCTTCTCGTACGCCCAATGCACGCTTAAAGCTCGTTGTACTCACAATACAGATATGATGGACAAGTTGAATGCATCCAAAATTACTAGCGTGTTGGCAGCGTACGTCGGAGCTAAACGCTGATGTGTGACGCCGGTATTAAAGTCATATGAAACCTCAAATTAAAAATATGCATATGTTTTTTATAACAAAATGGATAGTTGTCATTATTAAATTTATGTACAAGTGTTATACAAGTGCTCAATATCCATGCTTCTTTGTTGCTTGATTTGTTTGACAAAAACATCAGATAATATAATATCTTGTGGAAAACTACATTTGACGGTACGTTTATTTTTATTCATAACACTATCCCATCATGGGCTTGGCCCAGTTAAAGGAGCTTAGTGCACAAAGGCGGCCTAGGTGGTGTTTAGAAGCTCTCGTTAATTCAGTCTCCTGATATAAAGGCTCCAAGGCAGCACATTTGTAGAAATACCGTAAGGATCTCCTTAGTGCACTAAGAATAAGAAAATGTGCACTAAGGACCTGGTGGAATGATACAGCTGTCACAAAGGACATGGCATATAGAAATAGACTTTGTAAAATACATTATTTCAAATTTTATGATCATATCTTTTGCGAGGGGTCTTTTGTAATTAGAAAGTTATTTTATGTCTTATCGACACGCGCCTTTATCAGATGAGTGTCACCTGTGTAATCGATAGAAATTCATGTTCGCTCAACCTTGACCGTTTAGAATCCACTTTGTATACTGATTAAACATGTAAAATTGAAGATGAGAAACATATTATATTAGACTGTCCTTTATATGCAGATTTACGTGAACGTTTATTTTATGAAGTTAAAAGAAGTAATGGTGATTTTAGTGTTTTATCTGATGATGATAAGTTTATTGTTTTTATATGCTTGATTGATAGTGATGTTTTACAGACCTGAAATATTTTATAGACATGATAAATGCAGTTATATGGTGTTTTTGTATTTCTGTCTGTTATATTTTTACTTCTATGTAATAGCGTATTTCCTACTCTTATTTTTAGCTCACCTTGCGTCCGTCGTCGTTAGCTTTTACACAAATCTTCTCCTCTGAAATAACTGGGCCAAATTTTAGTTATAGAACGGTAATTTTGTTCAACCGAAATACTTTTAATGGGTACACATACTAGATTTACTAAGGATAAGATTATAAGAGTTTTATTTAGAAGCAGGAATGTATGGTTTACATTATTTTTAAATGCATCAGCGTTATATCAATAACATAATTGAATTTTATAAGTATATAAAATACACATATGGCGGAGAATGACAATAAAAACAATGACATCCGTAATAAAGGTATCTTTCATAGAAGACAATTTAATATGATTATTAATTCTCTTTTGAAAATAATATTTCCTCTTGAAGTCTTTCTATATCACTTCTATAATCGGGTTTTGAAGAATATGTTTTACTCTCAAATGTCTTTCAAGGTATAATGAAAGTATGTAAATTATAGAGTTGTAAATGTGGAAATGAAATCTCAGAAGCATTTTGTTTCTCAATTTCTATCTCAAAACTGGCTTCTTTAAAAAAAACAAGTTTATTAAAGCAATTTCCTTCAAAACAAAATAAAACAAAGGCAAAGTAAACATAAAATTCAATTTTAATTTTCTTTCATCAGCTTGAAATTATAACACCCTAAACCGTTAGGTTTATTCAACAACTATCATTAATCAATTAGTAACGATCAAAAGACGATTGTTATTTGGATATGGTTGATTGAACTTAATGATTGGGAATTTGCAATAAGTTGTTGGTCACGTGCCGAGTGGCACGCGCTGATTAAAAAGTCATTTTACTTTAAAATTACAATATCTATTGATACCAAACTTTATATTTATGAGTTATATACTCATATCCTCTTATATCCATGTTCTTTGTGGTCTTAAAACATCGTTTTAGTGTCCTTAGTGCACTAAGAAGTCCTTTGCGGTATATCTACACACCGTTTCATTTTAAAGATACTATATGTTTTTGAATTGTTTGCACATTGAACACAAACAAATCTAAAAAAAATAAGGAGATGTGGTATAATCTCTCGTCAAGAGACCAAATAACACAGAAATTAACAACTAAGCGTTTTTGCCTTCTACTATACATCTGACGGTGACATTTAGCTTTAGGGCAATTTAGTGACCAGAGAGAAGAGATATAACCTTATGTAGAAAAATCATTTGAATGGTAAATATTATTAGGGTCATCCGAATGATGAAAATACTTTAGATACACAATGTATTTCTTTTTAATTTATGCCATTCAATTTTGATACTGCAAGTTTTAAATCAGTAATATCTTATGATTCAAATTAGCGTTAGGCAAACTAGAAGCAATGTGTCAGTATTTCAATTAGTTATAAGTTCTAACGAGTGACATTGGCCGATCTGAGCTGTGATACTTCTAATTATTTAGTTTGATTTTAGATGATCTGTTATAATACTCAAAGTGTTTTGACATTTGAAATAATAATAATTCGAACTTAACTATTCATTTTCTTACTAGCGTCAACAACTGGTAAATGCCAAATGTGTTGGTAATTCGTATACTAGTAAAATTAGAAGATACGGGGATGTCGTGTGACTCGTGTCAGTGGATTGGATATTAGGAAGTGATAATGAAATGATATCCTCAGGCCTAGACCATGTTTAATACACGTGATTTGCGTTATCGTTATATCCGAGACAGTCCATGCGAAAAGGTACAAAAAGTCTCGTTGAATTTTACAGATTACGATATTAAAGTTCGATAAAATATTTTCAAAAAACTATTTCTATCAATGTCAACATTCATAAAATTGTGAATTTATGTAGTAATCGTAGATCAGCGAAATATAACGACTGAATTATTCGGGTTACACCACCTCTATATTCTGTTATCTAGTTTTTTTTTTTGCCTCGCTTCTTATTAACTTAGTTTCCTCATAATTCTCAAATCTGTAAACCCAATTCATATACTTATAAATGGTGGTCCCATTTATAGCCTCATACATGTAAATGATAATTGAAACAACTTGAAACAAAAAACACACAAATATTAGTGTATGCATGGGCTTTTAGAGAAATATTAGTCCCCGATTCTGTTAAAATGTAGATCTTAATAAGAATACAATAGCAGTTTATCTATGATTTCACCTTTATTCTTAATAAAATGTCAATTCATTCTTTTCTGGATTTAAGGGAGGGGGAGAGAGAATGATGGGCGGAGTTTTATTATTTTTTTTAACAAATTGCTTATTTCCTTTAAATATAAGGGACGAAAAAATACTTCCTTTCGTTAAAAAAATCTTCTTTCATTGTATTAAAAATAAATAGATTAATTTGTTGCTGAATAATTTCACAAAAAAAGACAATTCGAAAAAAAAATATGAACATGTTTAACCTCGCCGCATTTTTGCGCCTGTCACAAGTCAGGAGCCTCTGGCCTTTGTTAGTCTTGTACAATTTTAATTTGAGTTTCTTTTATATATTTCGGAGTTGAGTATGACGTCCATTATCCCCATTTTCATTCGCAATTTCATTTACAAGAACATTAAATGTGAGTAATCTATTTTGGTATGAAGACATGTTCCATATATTAATACAGCATCAACATTCTCAAAACTAATGTTTAGGCACTTGCTGATTTTCTATGATATTGCCGAAAATCGGTGAACCGTAAGACACGTGTCAAAGAACATATCTGATTACACTATTATCTTGAAAAAATGAAAAAAATAATTATTTTGCATGAGAAAATAACCCATTAGATATGTTTGCCATAAAAATACATTGGGACATATTATTGGTTTTTTTTAATTCAACATCTATAGTTGAAAATCTTAGGTGTACATCGGTTAATTGAATGATAGAATATAGAAATTGTTTTATTTTTTTCTTTAATAAAAAAAAAAAATGTCCCCCCTTTCGAGATTGGTCATTACATAAGTGTGTGCTAAATTTTGGAGACCGAGGACTAACAGACTACGAACAGCAAAATTTGGATACAATATTTGATATGCATGAAAGAACGTTAGACACATAATAATGATTTTACTGAAAAATTTCAACTAGCACATGATACCCTATGAATTTATTAACATACTTGAACTCTTCTAAGGAATATAATTCTGGACAAAACAAATTCAGTATATGTTAAATGGACAAACAAACAACTGCACTCATTGATGGATACACTTGCGGCTTAATTCATTTTAAAGCACAATTTGAATGATTGATTAATGGTTGTTAAACGTCCAGTGGCAAACATTTTATACATGTTCAATGCGAGAAGTCGTTTCAGAAATAGATTATGAAGTATAAGGTATACCAAAATTTTAAAATGTTATCATCGTTTAGCAAAAGGAAATTTTCTTAGCTATTAGAATTGGTGCGTCAATATTTTCTTACAAACTTATATCTTTTGCTTTAAAATTAACACATACATGATTCTGATCTTATTAAAACAATGTCACTTAAGTCTCGAGAATTATTCGTATATTTGGGCTTTTGAACTCCGCTGCATTTGTTTGCACCTGCCCTAACCTGCTGTTTAGTGGTTGTTGTTTGATTATGTATTTCAAAAGTCGAATATATAGACCGTTAGTTTTTCCGTTTGAATGGTTCTACACTAGTCATTTTGGAGCACCTTATAGCTTGCTGTTCGGTGTTAGCCAAGACTTCGTGTTGAAGGCAGATGAGTAAAATTGTATAGTTTTACACGTATGAATTTAGTAATGACTAGCAGAGCACTATCAGACTTAAGACAAACAGTGTTGCTGTATATTTGGTATCCGGTATACGAGTACGGGGCGCATTTAAAACTGTTTAAGCTAAACGAAATTTTAATTTTCCAGGTGAATTAGACCAAAAAAAGATATGTTTTAATGTGAATTTTAAAAGTTCGGGACGGAATTGGTTCAATTAAATTTGCTTAACTTACCGTGGCAAATATTATTGCATATTCTCGACGAAATTACATTTTGATCAGACGATACCTTCATATAGATTAATGTTTGCGTACAATATCCATTGGCATTTATCATGCCAGCTCAGTTTGGTACCTTTATTGGCTATTAAATAACTACCAGCTTTCTCGTTTTATTTCAAGCAAAATAATTTTTTTATCACAGTCACTTTTTTTTATCTCAAGAGCTGCTGCGTGTTTACAAACAAACAAAAAGAGAACTAATTATACTTTTCGCTGCATTTTAAAAATCTGGCATCATTAACTATAAAAACTTAGTTTACACCTGTATTTGTCATTATTTCCTTTTAATTGTGAATATTTGTAAGAGGTACATTTTACTTTTCTGACTAAAATCGATAACGCTCGGAACGGTAAAACGATAGATACACGCGGATGCTGTACCGCTTGAGTGATTTACCTTACAAAAGGCGGACACTTTAAAGTTTAAAAGGACTTAACATCAGTTTGATTCCGTTTAACGGGGCGTGGCTAATTAGTTTGACGCAGTTTAACCACATCTCAAATTAACTTGAATGACCGCAAGGGAATCTATTTGACTGGTATTAAAATGATTTGATATGGATTGAAATGCATTAAAATAATTTTTAATTTTGTCAATCTTTAAACACTGGACACTTTTAATTTGCAAAACACTCATTTGCAAATCCGCCGCCGCCTCAAATAAGAGCTACAATGTCATGTATATAACCAAAATGTGCGGAATTACATGGGATTCAATAATTTCATTTGTTTTCTACTGTTACTATTATATTTATTTTGCTATTTGATTTATAAAACATGGGATTTTCAATATCCCATGGGACAGGCAAAATCCCATGGGATCAACCATTATCCCATGGGATTTTGGTTAAATCCATGGGATTTTTGGTCCCATGGGATAATTGTAGTCCCATGGGATATTTGTTGTCCCATGGGACAAAAAATCCCATGGGACTATAATTATCCCATGGGATTTTAATATCCCATGGGACACATTAAAATCCTATGGGATTCAAATTATAATTATATAGATATAAATATATATTAATGTGTATGTTACAATATGTATTCTATTTGGTAGTAAATTGTTATAAGATGAATCTTTTAATTGAATATCTTTTTCTTTGGAAATGTTAATTCAACATATTGTTCTATAACTGTTCAAAACTAAACTTTTAAACAACAAAGCAGATAATGTAAGTATCAATATATGTTTATTTATGAATTATAGAATACTTTCTTGAAACACAATTATTTACCATTTGAAATCAATGAAAAACTCTATCATTAGGCTTAACATACAATGTACTAGTAGCTATTTAAGTAAATCTATTTTTTCACAATATCCTCCACACAAAACATTAATAGTTTCTTATCATCCAGCATTGTGTGATTGTATAGTCCACTTTTGGTCATTCAACACAGAACATTGACATTATTGTGGTTTCAATATCTTTTGGTTTTAATAGAACTTCAATTCATTGACTGAGTGATGAAAATAATAACTGATCCAACTTTTGTCTTTGAATTTATTCTGGTCTTGTTTCTATGTTTTCTCCATTTACTTTAGGTGATGAATTTCAATCCTTCTGAAAAGAACCAATAAAATCTGAAGTTATGTATTATACAAAATTGTTTGCATACATGTAGCAATAATACATGTAATATGATTTTCAATAAAAATAGCTATGCGGTATGGATTTTACTGATTTTTTAAAAGTTGTCCAGTGTCATCAGTTGCTAACCTCCTACATCCTTTGGTCTCTGATGGAGATTTGTCAAATGAGCAATATACCGCATCTTCCTATTCTAATACTATATAACAATCAATTAATTTATTCCTTTATAACATTTGGGTATTTTCCCAGGTTATATATATATATATATATAATATATATATAAAGATCAATGTTAAAACTTTAGGCAATTATAATAACATTCCATTATTCACAAGAATTTGCAATATATTATACAAAACGCAGACAACAGAAACAATATTTCCTTAAGCTTTTGAAGTTCTGACAGAGTTCAATTTGTGTTTTATTTCAATGAAAAATACCTTGAACTCTTTGGACATATTGAAATTATAACATTGATACAAAAATTATATTGTTTTATCCTTATTTTTGTGTTGTTGGCTTGCTGTCTCATTTTATATACAGTTATACATACATCAATAATCTTCTTCTTTATTAAAAGTAACTAGAGGCTCCAAGGAACCTGTGTCGCTCACCTGATATTTTTATTTACAATTGATGCATAAATCAATGCAACCGTTATACTTTGCTTTAGTTTCAGAGATATAAGCCAAAACTGCATTTTACCCCTATGTTCTATTTTTAGCCATGTCTGCCATGTTGGTTGGCAGGCAGGGTCATCGGACACATTTTTAAACTAAATACCCTAATGACGATTGTGACCAAGTTTGGTTAAATGGTTAAGTGTCTCAGTTGTTTCAGAGGAGAAGATTTTGTAAAGATTACAAAATTTACCAAAATTGTTAAAATTGACTTTAAAGGGCAATAACTCCTTAAGGGTCAATTGACCATTTTGGTCATGTCAACTTTTGTAGATCTTACTCTGCTGAACATTATTGCTGTTTACAGTTTATCTCTATCTATAATAATATTCAAGATAATAACCAAAACTGCAAAATTTCCTTAAAATTGCCAATTCAGGGCCGCAACCCTACAACAGGTTGTCTGATTCGTCTGAAAATTTCAGGACAGATAGATCTTAACCTGATGAACATTTTACAAATGTCAAATTCGCTCTTAATGCTTTAGTTTCAGAGATATAAGCCAAAACTGCATTTTACCCTATGTTCTATTTTTAGCCATGTTGGTTGGCAGGCGGGGTCATCTGACACATTTTTAAACTAGATACCCTAATGATGATTGTGATCTTTGGTTTAATTTGTCTTACTAGTTTCAGAGGAGAAGATTTTGTAAAAGATAACAAAATTTACAAAAATTGTTAAAATTGACTTTAAAGGGCAATAACTCCTTAAGGGTCAATTGACCATTTTGGTCATGTCAACTTTTGTAGATCTTACTCTGCTGAACATTATTGCTGTTTACAGTTTATCTCTATCTATAATAATATTCAAGATAATAACCAAAACGGCAAAATTTCCTTAAAATTACCAATGCAGGGCAGCAACCCAGCAACGGGTTGTCCGATTCATCTGAAAATTTCAGAGTAGATTGATCTTGACCTGATAAACAATTCTACCCCATGTCAGATTTGCTCTAAATGCTTTGGTTTTAGAGATATAAGCCAAAATCTACATTTACCCCTATGTTCTATTTTTAGCCATGGCGGCCATCTTGGTTGGTTGGCTTGGTCACCGGGCAAAATTTTTAAACTAGATACCCCAATGATGATTGTGGCCAAGTTTGGTTAAATTTGGCCCAGTAGTTTCAGAGGAGAAGATTTTTGTAACAGTTAACGACGAAGGACGACGACGGACGGACGCCGGACGCCAAGTGATGAGAAAAGCTCACTTGGCCCTTTGGGCCAGGTGAGCTAAAATGGATATTATTTTATTTTGATATCCCAAAACATTCTAGTTCTATCGAATAACTTATTACCAAGTTCACAAACACCAATGCAATGTGTTATATATTAATTTTAAGACATGTATAAATGTTCCAGACCATATCAGTATTTGGACCGTGACGTTAACATATAAGTATACTCTTATAGTCCAACCATATGCATATAGTCAGACCATTTGAGTATACTTGTACTGTCTAGTACCAGCTCGACCAAACATGTGTTTTATTTCAACTGCAATTAAACTTTTGTATTAATCTATTAAAGATTTCAGTTATGTTGATCTGTAATGTACATTTGTTTCTAATAAACTTGACCAACTTCTAAAATTGGGCAGACTGTGGGCAGCTGTACAGACGAGATACTCATATGTTCTGGAACATAAACATGATTAACAAGCATTTGACAGGATGTCTTGCTAAAATCCCATTAATATTAGTACTAAATTTTGCGTATATACATGTAAATCCACAAAATACTTACTGAAATTCATGGCGAACACTCACCAAAAACTTAAAGAGGATACAATTTAGAGGAAGGACTGGACAGATGAATGCACAAACACTATTAAAACAGAGCATTAAACTTACCGAAAACAAGATGTTTTACATTTATCCTTCAGATGCAGGAAAATTGAAAAGTTTTTTTTTCTTTCTCTGCCGTCCATGATATAAACTTTAAATTTATTCATGCAAAATATGGAAATCTGCAAAGGTAGGACCTTGAACCTCAGTTTATCCACATTTTGATTTTTGAACTGCATATTTGTTCTTTTCATCTTGCTGACAACCTAAACATAAAAATGATAAAACATAATTCTAGATTTACTTTGTGTTTTATTTTTGTTGGTACAAACAATTTTCCCAACTTAAAACGAAAACATCATCACAAAAAGGAGGTCATACTAACCTCCAAATTTTAAACAAACCAAAATTATAACTTGATTAAGATCTTGTCATAAATTAATAGCATCGATACTCTTATTTTGAAGACCATATATGTCTATTGCATACTTATATTCCTTTGTACAAGAGTATGCATATTGTGATTGATTCGAGGACTTTAATGTTAAATTAGCATGATTAATTTTACAGTTTCTCAGCTCCATGTGTACATTTTGAGAGAATCTTACAATACTGTATATTCTGATATTCAGAACTTATTGTGAGGTTTTATTAATGCAACTGAGAGCTGTATCTCATTCTCATTTCTGATACATATTTATGAGCTGAAGACCAGTGCGAAATTTTCTCACTGCATTGAAGACCCATAGGTGACCTTCAGCCGTTGTCTCCTCTTTGGTTGGGTTGCTGTCTCTTTGACAAATTCCCATTTCATAACATGTATGCAGATTTTTCTTAAATTACAATAATCAATCACGCAATTTCATCCATTATTGAAAATAAGCAAAAATAAATGCACACAAAATTTAACATTGTTATTAAAGGTTTTTTAAAATTCAAAACAGTTGCCTACATCGTTAATTTCCTTGTTTGATTTATTTCATATTTTTAAAGCCTTTATAGCTAGCTAGATGGTATGCGGGCGGATCCAGCCATTTTAAAAAGGGGTTCCAAACCCAAGACAAAGGGGTGTTCAACTATATGTTCCCATTCAAATGCATTTGAAAAAAGGGGGTTCAAGTTGAACTTCCAACCCTGGAATCCTCCCCTGGATCCGTCACTGGTAAGGCTTTTGCTCATAGTTGCATTCATATCGTTACCTATACCTTACTTGTACATCATTTGGTCTCTGATGGGGATAGGCCTACTGAAGAAGGTTCAACTTGCAATTTGCGGATTATGGGTCTATTTATCCAAAATGTAGAAGAAAGACATGCATTATAAAACCAAAATTATGTTCAAACAAGAAGTAATTGTAACAGGATGCTGTAACGAAGTCTCCCAAACAAAGCTCACATAACTCGCCATTCCTATTGTCCCATATTCATTTGATTTGTTTTATTGTCTCATACAAGAATATATATGGTTTAAGGGTGGGGATCAGGGATCCGAAATTTTTCACCTAACCACTGGGATCTCAACCATTTAAAAGTTTTTCAAACATGTGGGGTGGGGTGACCCCATGGACTCTCCTATATTTCATTTGATGTGTTTTATTGTTCCATACAAGAATATATATGGTTTAGGAGTGGGGATCTTGACCGTTTACAAGTTTTCAAACAAGAGGGTGGGGTGACCCCTAGGGACTTCCTTATTTCATTTCATTTATTTTACTGTCCCTACAAGAATATATATGGTTTAGGGTGGGGATCTGGATCGTTCACAAGATAATAGCACATTCTCAAATTGAACGGGTGGGTTGACCCCAGGGACTTCCCTTTAATTTCATTTGATTAGTTTTATTGTCCCATACAAGAATATATATGGTATAGGGTGGAGATCTGGACTGTTAACATGATAATAGCACATTCTCAAATTGAACGGGTGGGGTGACCCCAGGGACTTCCTGTAATTTTAATTGATTTGTTTTATTGTCCCATTCAAGAATATGTATGGTTTAGGGTGGGGATCTGGACTGTTTACAAGATAATAGCATATTCTCAAATTGAAGGGGTGGGTATTACCCCCAGGGACTCACCCTATATTTCATGTGATTTGTTTTATTGTCCTATCATCATTTCTGAAGACTGCGTGTGTCTATCACTTACAGTGTTTACAAGTTATATTCATTTGAAAATTGTAGAAAATAAAATCCCATAGGGTTCTATAGTAAACCCTCCTTCTTTCTTCCCCAAAATACCCTTAATAGACCCCAATGCACAGCTAATTTACATTATTTTCCTTGATTTACACTTTAGAATACAGGTATAAAGTTTTCAAGATAATACAACTGAAGCCCACAGTGGTGGATCCAGAAATTTTCATAAGTGGGGCCTACTGACTGCCTAAGACATGTAAGAGGGGCCTGCTCCTGTCATGCTTCAGTAACTCTATATAATCAATAATTTTTTCCAAAAAGGGGCCCTGAACTCCTGATCAGCCCCTTTTCCTCATTTCAATCACCCTGATATAAATTTAATTTTATTACTTACAATAGGAATGGTTTAAATTCCCCAATAATTCTAGTCGGTCAAATATATGAATAAATTGATTTAACCTTTATACCATTCATTAATATCAACATATTTCATTTTGATAAAAGAAGGGCAAAAGTTTTCTATGGGTAGAAATGGATAGTTACTAATTTGGGAAGCTTTCAAATTCACAACATGCGGTGGCTGTGTTCAAAGTACTGGGTTTTCATCACCCTCGTTGTTTGCGGACTAACGATTTAGGCCTGTGGTGGATAATAGTGTGCGTGCATTAATTTTCTATACCTTCTTAATCAATATTTTCAAATACTGACGACAAGTGTTGTAATGTATCAATGATCATCAATGTCTTATTTGAGGCCAACGTGCTATTTACATGTGCGACCGATAATGCAGGGAAGGAAACTTGTCAATTATGTTTATTTTAAGCCAAAATAAGATGATCCGCCGTAAAATTAACCTTGGGTAATCCTCAAATTGATGCAAGAGTGCTAGCGGCCGACTACTAATACATGTCTTTGTCTCAAAATAACTCGGCAACGTCAAATAACAGTTGAAGTAAGGATCGTCTCGGGGTGGGGTCTTCTTTTTTAGCTATAATTTTAATAACTTACACTTTTTCCATTATTCTCTTTCTTTCACTATTCTTTATTCCTTTTTCTTTGCCCGTTATTCTCTATTCTGTTAATTCACATCCCTACCCTCTTAAGTGGACTTTCGGTGGTTTTTTAGTTCTGGTATTACAGTGGCGGATTTACCGGGTACCGGGGGGGGGGGCACAGGGGCACGTGCCCCCCCCCCGCAGTCGAGGTCACCAAAAAATTTTCTAACATAGTTTTATTGCTACTGTATCTGCTTATTTAGATATCTAGATCGAAAATCAAGACACAGCTTGATTTGACTTCTTAAACTGGTCGTTAATTAACCCCAGCTTCAACATGTGATTTATGACAACTTATCGATGGGTGTTAATTTGACAACTTTGTGTATATATAATGTCTATATCCAAAAGCATTTATGTAAACTACATGTACATGTACATGCTGATTGGAATTAATACGAACATATTTATTGGTTTCTAATACAATATTACAGGATCAAGATCGATTAACAAGTGAAATCTTCTGATCAGGAAAGAAATTACCAACTATAAAATCGGTCTTAAAAGAATATGTAAAATATATGTTTAGTGTCAGGAATGTTAGTATCGATATGAGATATGTCTTTTTACCAAACACTCACATTGTATACGGTTTCTGGGGAATGTGCCTGTCTCAGAACAGTCTTTTCGGATTTTATTAAACAACAAACGATTTTTTCAATGCATACAGCATTTTTTATACGACCGCAAAATTAAAAATTTTTGGTCGTATATTGGTATCACGTCGTCGTCGTCGTCAGCGTCGTCCGAAGACAGATGGTTTCGGATAGAAACTTTAGTATAAGTAAATAGAAATCAATAAAATTTAAACACAAGGTTTATAACTACAAAAGGAAGGTTGGGATTGATGTTGGGGTTATGGTCCCAAAGGTTTAAGAATTAGGGGCCAAAAAGGGCCCAAATAAGCATTTTGCAGTTTCAGACAATAACTTGTGTTTAAGTGAATGAATCTCTGAAATTATACCACAAGTTTCCATACATATAAAAAATTTTTCCTCTTATTTTTTTTGAAACAAACCCTTCCCCTCTGCAAAACATGAATGGTCTGTGCCTTATATATAACCATTAATAAAATTATATTGTATCATAGAAAACCTACTTATATTTGAGATGAAGAACAACAATAAAAGCTTATTGTGTGTTTTTTTTTTTGCTGTGCATGTGCTGATTTTGTGTCATGGATGGATACCCCATATCCTTTGTTTTTCTATTATAGTACAGTAATATGTGTAGGCCTATATTTTTCTTGTTTTAATTACCACGTATGAGGGTATGAATAGGTAACCGTGAACTAGGGTATGAATGGTTTACCCTGAATGAGGGTATGAACAGGATTTACAGATTAGAGAATAATGGTCAAAAGGTAAGGCTAGAAAAATGGGCCCAAAAATATAGAAAACAGATTAAAGCTGTGATGAACTGTAAAGAATAGAGGACAATTGGCAACAAATAAAAGAGTAGAAAGAAACGGACCCCAAAATAATGAAAAGGTATAAAATGAAGACCCGACCCCTACCCTCCCTCATACGACCACCATCATCCCCAATACATGACACCACCACCACCCACACTCGCATATATGCATATATAAAAAATCTTTAATTTTGGTTTCATGGTGCCCCAGACATCGCGGTTCTGGATCCGCCCCTGTATTATGCGATAAGTCAATTTTCCATGCAGTTTCATGAAATAATGGTTTTATGCATATCAGCAAGGAATTGTATTTAAATGTACAATTCCTTGATATCAGCCAAGATTGTGCGTGAAATTTTAATAAACAATTCAACACTACACGTTATGTGAATTTGATCAAAATCGATGAACATGAATTTGACAGCTAGTGCCCTTTAACAGGTAAAATTCAATTAACAAATTCTGATCTACTGGCATTCAACACCAAATTACTTACTTGCTGTATATTGATAAACGTGATTGTATATTGTCAATACCACAACATCGTGAATACGCCATGTGAGGTGTTGGCTATGTTATGGGGTCACCGGTGGCGGCTTCGAAACAGAGAAAAAATCAAGGTAAAAAGTGTAGAATTTTGTTGTTGAAAATTTAAGTTGTAAATTCCTAAAAAGTACTTAATTCCGTTCAACTGCTAACATGTTAGTTCGATACGAAAATAGGATAAAAGCATCCGGAAAATTTGTGATCAGTAATTGTCATTCGAATATATGAAGAGCAATGGGTATAAAAAAACTGAACAAGAAAAGTATTAGTAAACAGACAGAAAGTCGTTGAATTAATTATTTTACAATTGTTTAAATATATGAGAGAATGTTTTAGGCGAATTGTCTTTATTTACCGATAAATGTATTTTAGTTCGGGAAATGATTTATTCTTCTGGCGGCTTCAAATATTTTTATCAATAACTTATTACACATGGAGACATTTTTGACTTTTGACAGCATGAACCCCAGTTAATTAGCAAACACAAATTAAGAAACAAAATCGTTTACAGTTAAATTTTATAGAAGGAAAAGGGGGTAAATAAACAAATTTTACTATACGCTCACATACTTCTAAAAGATTTGCATATGTAAGCTGTCTATAGATAATGTTAAATTATTTCAGGAGTTTTGAAAAAGAATATATACAGTTTAATTTTCGACGTCTACTGCTACAAAAAATAGTGATTATTTTTATAGATTTGGTACTTCGATCAGTTTCGACTCAAAATTTCTTTTGGAATTGTTAGATGGCAAACTATTTAGGAGAAGATTGTATCTGTACTTTATGTAATTATGGTGATATTGGCGACGAGATTCATTATATGATAGCAAGGGCTTGTACAAATCCTTGATTATAGAATGTTCGGCAATATAAATAGACGAAAGTAGACAGGGTTTTGATCTCCAAGCGGGCCACATCGAATAAGATCTATATTTCTAAACGTTTTAAATGAAATAACTTGAATTGAAAAATTTTCCAGCTATGTGAAGGTTTTTATATTTCTAAACGTCTTCAATTATTACATACGAAAGAAAAATTATTTAGCATATTCATATATTTTATAATTTTTCCAAGGAAACTTTTTTTTGGAAAAGTTTACTTCTATGTGTTTATAACCATCACCAGAGACATATTCTCTGCCATCACCAATCAGTCCTAATCATTAAAGATCAATTAACCAAATTCAAATGATGATTGGTATTGAATATGATCATCGGCCATCCGTGACGTATCCCAAATACCGGCGCATGCCGATAGATAGATAGAATGATAGATAAAGATGGTTTGTATGGAAAGCCGTTGTGGAATTTATTCCCTATTCATTAATATTAAAATGATTTTTAATATTACAAAATCATTTTTAATATTAATAAATCGAATTTTAATATTAAAAATACTGTCATTTTTAATATTAATAAATGAATATTTAATATTAAAAATCATGTATTAATATTAAAAATCATTTTTAACATTAAATATTCAGTCTATTTTTAATATTAATGAATGAATTTGTAATATTAAATAATACGCTGATTTTTAATATTAAAAATCAACATCAATGTTACCTTACCGTTTAATATAAGGCACACCAATCATTTGATTTTATCAGAGACATATAATACATGTATTATATGTCTCAATACATGTATTATATGTCTCTGATTTTATCAAAACAAAAATTACAAAATTATAAAATAAATTATCAATCGAATGTATACCCTCAACGCTCACTAAAACTTATATATACATATCCTAAGTGACTTTTATGTCCTGCGTGCACCCAGGAGATCCTGAACGGTTTTAGACGTACCATTATTTTATATGCATATATTTGAAGCTGTTTTAATTTTGTTCATAATAGGTATATATATATGTGTGTATCAGACCAAATGACTTCCCAATTAGCAGAGGCGGATTTAGGTTTTTCCCAGCCCCCATCTTGGAAAAATTGGTAGACTATATAGGAATCACTGAAGCATGACAGGAAGGGACCCCTCTAAGGCAGTCAATGGGTCCCCACTTATGAAAATTTCTGGATCAACCACTGCTTAGTTCTAGTTATCTTAGGTCCTAGTGTTAAATAAAGCCAATGGGAATTGGTCTTTTAAACACATCTACATACATGTATACGTTTTCTCAAGGGTTGGTTTATGCAGAGACATATATTGTATATATGTCTCTGGCAATTTTGAAATTATGTTTACTCAATGCGCAGTTACTGAAGTTTATATTTGCTACTTTTCTTCTTTATTTCATATAAATGATTTTTGATTTTTTTAAATTTGTGGTGTTGAAATAGGAATGGACACAGATACATAAGCACATTTAACAAAAGAAATTTTGTGTAATGTCATCAATCTGTATTACGCGTAGACAGGATGTTCTCTAGAAAACTATACGTTATACACACCCGAGGGTACACGCACTGTCGTAATGGAAAATTACTGTATGTTATAATTACCTGTAATCAGCTTTGCAACAAATCAGTTGACTGACCATGTCATTACAGTTCAAAAGATTTTCCTCAAATCAAAATGGAATATTCATTTTATCTTTAAAATTTAAAACTTTAGAAATAGAAATAGAAAGAATTGAACAATTTAAAATCGTATTTTAACAAAGATCAAGGATTTGTATAGTGAGAAGGATTAAGATATAATTTTACAACGATCCTAAGAAAATATGCAAACAAACGTTGAATCAAACCTACGCAGTTTTATATTATAAGACTGACACACACCAGTTTGCTAACTCAGTGTGCTGGGTGAGGTGCTGGAACTTGATATACATGTATCATTAAGTTATAGTTCTGTTAGGATTTGACTGCCTTTTTACAGGGACTTTCTATTCTTACTGTTAACAGTTAGTAATAGACTGTTCCTGACTTAGAATGATTCTCTGCTCAGCAACTGGTGCGTAATTAGCATTTGATTCAAATATCTTGTAGCAGTAAAAAACACAAATTAATGTATTTAACAGCTTTATTCAGGAGCACAGTCTGTTAATCGTAAATAACTTCGAGATTTATGTGTAAGTTTACTCTGCTGCTCGAGCTCTGCTAATCGATGTTCCAGTATTTCAGATTTATATTTATTCGTGAGGCCCTCGTCATTATTTATATTCACTCAAAGCACAGTCGCCTGGAGATTTAATAATTATAGCGAAAATTATAGCGAAAAAATAGCGACAAATGGGGGAAATAAAATATTTTTAGTAGTATTATTATTAAATCTTCAGGCGACTGTGCTCAATTAAGAGGTTCTCCGTTACTTGGAAAATCTTATCTGATTCAGGATCAATTCATCGGTTACACTCCCCTATCATCAGTGATTCTTTGATTTTAAAAGGTATTGTGTTAGTGTTGACTCTCAATTTGCATGATTAATAACAGATATCGACTCGCTACCCGGACTACTGCAAAAACAATTATTCAGTTCACTGATTTAGATGGAAGGTAAAAGGACAGAAAGTCACAGGACAAAAGTCAAAGGACATAAAGTCACAAATTTGATAGGACAAAACATCCATTTTAAAAAGGGGGTTCTCAACCCATTGTAAAGGGGTTCCAACTATATGTCCCCATTCAAATGCATTAATCGTCCAAAAAGGGGTTCCAACCCGGAACCACCCTCTGGATCCGCCACTGCAAAAGTCACAGGACAAAAGTCACAAACAAATTGTTGACAATTGTTTGAATATATATGAAAAGATCTTGAAATATTTTCTTTTATTACATATATTCATTTTAATTTAAGGAAATTGCTCATACATGTCATAAACCTTGATAAATGAAAATGTATTAGTTTTAATCATGCAAAGGATATATTTATTGGCAAATTGAAGCCATTTAAGTACCAAGCCACTTTGACATTTTGTTTTCATAACAATTATTTGATCATTATTGATATTTATTGAATACATTTCAATTACAAAGTTGCTTCATGTATAAAACTTCAAGAAAAATACAAAAAAAAAGTGTTTTCTTGTTCAACATGTTCAAAGAAAAATAATCTCAAAACTTAATTGTGACTTTTTGTCCTGTGACTTTTTGTCTGTGACTTTTTGACCGTGACTTTTTGTCCTGTGACTTTCTGTCCTACATTCAGATTGAATAGGGGTTTGGTTGACCCGTCTCCCTCTATCTGAGACTACCATCTCAGTGATGAGCTTTATGTTTTATGTATTGTGCTTGTCATATATGTATGTCGGATAAAAGCTCTACAGAATGACAGAGCTTATGTTGTATTGTTATATGTATAACCGACTTTAAATAAATCTTTTTGCTAGCCCTAACAACTAACAAGTAAGAATTAGGTAACTTCTTTTGTAATACAAACAATTAAGGCGTCTTGCAAGGCTTTTTTTTACCATGACGGCGTCCCATAAAAAAGTTGAAATAGCCATGCAAGACGTCATTATCATTTGGACTAATATTATGGCACATATTGTCGTACCACAGGGATTTGTGTCAATTTTTCTGGTTTTCTATCCTCACGAACCCCAAAATACTAGTGATAAAATGTTAACTTACTTCTTAATTAAAGCCTAATATTAAGAAGGCAGAAGACCTGGACCATTCATACTTTGTATATACATGCCTTATGTTATGAAGTTTTCGTCTGTCATATGTTCATTGACCTTGAGTGACCTCATTTCATGGCTAAGTGACTGCATTGAAAAAAAGTTAAGGTGTTTTAGGTATCCTTAATTTCTATTATCATGATTATAATGAGTAATAGGATTCCTATTACTCATTATAAGAGAAATCAAGAATACTAAAAAATTTGAGGATAACTATATTTGATATGTGCATACCTTGCAAAGTCTTCATGTTCGCCAGACAGTTTTCACTTGGTTTGACCTTATTTCATGGATCAGTGAACAAGTTAAGCTTTTGTGGTCACGTCCATATCTCAGATACCATAAACAATGTGTCTACTATATTTACTTTTAATTATTGTATGGAATGATTGTAAGGTATGCATGTCCAACTGGCAAGTTTCATCTGACCTTGACCTCATTTTCATGGTTCAGTGGTTATTGTTATTGTTTTGGTCGGGTTTTCTAATATTGTATGCAACATGTCAAGTATATTCCTTGTATGAAAATTTTTAGGGATGTACATGTTGGTCTGACATGTTTTATTCAATCTTGACCTCATTTTTATGGTTCATTGCTTGATGTTACCTTTTTGTTTTTTTGGCCAGTTTTTCTATTTTCTTATTTTCAAATAAGCAAAAGGTCAACTAGGTACATATGTCTGACTGAGAAGTTTCATCTTACTTTATTTTCATAGTACATTGGACAATATAAAAAGAAGATGGGATATGATTGGACAACTCTCCACAAGAGACCAAATGAAACAGAAATTAACAACTCAAGGTCACTGTAAAGCCTTCAACAATGAACAAAGCCCATGCTGCATAGTCAGCTATAAAAGGTCCAGAAATGACAATATAAAACAATTCAAACGAGAAAACTAACGACCTAATTTATGTACAAAAAATGGAAAAACAGATATGTTACATATAAACAAACGACAATCACTGAATTATAGGCTCCTGACTTGGAACAGGCACATACATAACGAATGTGGCAGGGTATAAGGAACTATGAAAATGTTTAGTTTTGAGGTTTGGTCTATTTTCCGGATACTGTAAGCAATAAGGCCCTTTATTTAGTGAATGGAATGATTGTAAGATGCACATATCTGTCTGCCATATTCTATATGACCATGACCTCATTTTCATGGTTCATTGGTCAATGAAACACTGCATTGTTTTGTCAGTTTATCATATGCTTAAAGTTACAGCTAGATTATATTTGGTGGATATGTAACAATTGTAAGGCATATAAGGTGTGCATGTCTGTCTGGCAGATTCATATAACCATGACCGCATTTTATGGTTCTTTGGTCAATGCTAAGTTTTCTTGGTTTTGTCATTTTATCAGATATTATAAGCATAGGTCTACTTGTTGTTGTATGGAATGACTGCAAGGTGTCATATAAGAATAAAAAGATGTCTGTCTGCCAAGGTTAATTTTACTGTGACCTCATTTTCATATGATAATATTAAACAGCAAGAATGATGAGCAAGTCGACATTATATACAAATGAGGCAAAATTTTCAGTTGCCTACTAATTATGTAATAGTAGTTATTTTGTCATTAAATGATAATGTTTACCCTTTTATGTGTAGGGCAAGAACATTAAAGATAAAGGAAACTATAAACAGAAGAAATTATCAACAAAAATAGATTTACAGAGGTCAATAAAGCCTAAATGGTAAGTCCACTGTTATAAAAGTTTTGCCCTTGAATAATGATTAAATATTTATTAAAATAAGATGTGGTATGATAAATGAGAAAACTATCCATCAGAGTTCAATTAAGTGGATGTAAGCATTGTAATTACTTATTAGAGGCCAATGATGACCTGTAAGTAATGAGAAAACCCATACCCTATACATGATATAGTAATCTATAAAGACAACACTAACAACATTTGAAACAAAACATCAATTCAAACTTCAAATATACCAGACTAATTTATAAAAACAAAAAATTATGAAAAACAAAAATAACGGATATGAACCAACATCAACCACTGAACTATGTACAAGCTCCTGATATTGGACAGGCATAATATGGCTGGGTTGATATAAAAATAAGAAGCAGTCTGATTTCCAATGAGACTTTTCTCCGATAGAGATCAAATGACATTTAACATGTGTTTAAGGAGGCTTGAGGGTATAAAAATTTCAGAAAAATATTGAAAAAAAAATTTTCATAACTAATTTTATTTTAACTTTATTAGTTGTTACTTTATCATATGGTACAAAAATCATTCAAAACCATCTATTCGTTTTGGCCCCAGATGACTTTTAAAATGTATATATCATTGAAAAAGCTCCAAATTATCTCCCTTTGGTGCAAAAATGCCATTTTTTGACATTAGAATTGTAATATCTTTTTTAACTCATCGGTGACCTATATTTTTATTATCATTTTCAAATAAGCTGTACTTAAACTAAACTATTGTAAAATTTAAGCGATTTCTGTAATTTAGTTCTTTTTTATTTCGATATTACCTCTATTTCTCCTATTAGTTCAACAGAAAAAAAGTACCTTTACAAAAATGTATGCTTCTTTCGAAGGCGGATTGTGAGCGTAAATGAACGGTGACCCGTTTTTTTAATTTTATTTTTCTATTAAGTATAAGATAAAGTTCATTTATAGAAAAATATAGCAAAATCCTATATTAAGAAAAAATTTGATTTAGACCTGCGAGCCCCTTAATTTAACAAAAATAGTTCAATGTACAACCTTTGACAATGAGCAAATCCTATACCCGACAGTGGTTTTAATAACAGCACAACATTTGAACAAATTGTAAACATTTGTTGCAATGGGCTTAACTCAAAAGACTGCAACAAGGAACCAAACAACAACCGGTAATATGTAAATCATAGATACAAAGCACTGAAATAAGAGTACTAACAATGAATATTCAAATGAAAGTTTATCAAAATGTTCATAAACATGATAAAATAGCCATTTTATTGCTGTATTTCTCTTCACTGATAATTTTGAGTTTTGTGTATTTGTAGGTCAGACATCTCGGTTTTCATGGTCATCATTCAACAGATCAATACTGAACAGAAAACTTAAAGTTGATATTTTTCTCCATAGTGCGACTTTTTTTATTAATTTGAAATGGAACGTCTTTTTTCCTACATTTATTAGAAAGAGGAAATTTCAACATAATGACTTTAAACAAAAAGGAGTCATATCATCACGATCATAGATGCACAAGAACTTGATCATGTAAATGCAACAATGTAATTATCAATTGAAAGAAGGAATGAATGAAAAAAATATTAGTATGTTGTTGTCCAAATAAACCTGCTTTGTCTTCTCATTTGAATCGCTCCAACCAATAAAGATGTACGGAGGAAGACCTTTGAAGAACAGATTGAAAAAAATGTGTTGTCTAAGAATTGCAGGAATATTCTAGTGGATGAAATAATTTATTGACTTGACTCTTATATAGTGGACTGAATAATTGTACATAGCAAGCAGTGAAAAAGAAAACTAAAACTTTAACAGAAAAAGTGTTTATATTATAAATTTGCAAATATAAGCTTAATATTATGTACACCACAAAGGTATATAATTCAAATTGTTTGCATATTCATGTATTGCAATGAAACTATAACAAAGAACACCTTACCTCATGAAAAGAGTAAACTTGTCAGTCAGAATATGAACTATTTTTTTCAGTTCTATTTTTCATAATAAAATAAACAAGACAAAGATTTCAAAACAATATTTTTCATTTATTTAGACATGTCATCATTTTGTTTCAGTGAAAGGACTTTACTCTTTGACCATAAATATTATTATGCATTCCAAATTGCAAAATAAGAATAATCTTTATTGTCATATAAACAAATAAAAACATGTTTGTGACAAAATGAAAAATAAATATATATATATATATATAAAAATATAAAAACTCGTATACATTTAAAACTTTTACTACCAAACAGCATTCATTGTAACATACACATTACTGTATATTTATATCTATATTTTATAATTTGAATCCCTTAGGATTTTATTTTGTCCCATGGGATATTAAAATCCCATGGGATAATTAAAGTCCCATGGGATTTTTTGTCCCATGGGACAACAAATATCCCATGGGACTACAATTATCCCATGGGACCAAAAAATCCCATGGATTTAACCAAAATCCCATGGGATAATGGTCAATCCCATGGGATTTTGCCCTGTCCCATGGGATATTGAAAATCCCATGTTTTTATAAATCAAATAGCAAAATAAATATAATAGTAACAGTAAAAACCAATGAAATTATTGAATCCCATGTAATTCCGCACATTTTGGTTATATACATGACACTGTAGCTCTTATTTGAGGCGGCGGATTTGCAAATGAGTGTTTTGCAAATTAAAAGTGTCCAGTGTTTTATTCAATTTTCATTAATCTTTTTAAATGCCGTTAATGCGTTTTTGTCCGTTCAAGCTAAATTCGAGTTACTAGTGCCCTTTGTACATTCTTCCCTTGATATGTTATTTCCCTTGGTATGTTCTTCCCCTAGATATATTCATCCCCTTGGTATGTCCTACTCCTTGGTATGTTTTTCTCCTTGATATGTTCTTCCCCTTGATATATTCATCCCCTTGGTATGCTCTTCCCCTTAATATGTTCTTTCCCTTGGTATGTTCTTCCCCTTGGTATGTTCTTTCCCTTAGTATGTTCTTTCCCTTGGTATGTTCTTCCCCTTGATATGTTTCCCCTTGGTATGTTCTTTCCCTTAGTATATTCTTCCTCTTGATATATTCATCCCCTTTGTACATTCTTCCCTTTGGTATGTTCTTCACCTTGATACATTTTCCTCTTGGTATGTTCTTTTCCTTGATATATTCATCCCCTTGGTTTGTCTACTCCTTGGTATGTTCTTCCCCTTGGTATATTCTTCCCCTTTGTACATTCTTCCTATTTATATGTTTTCCCTTGGTATGTTCTTTCCCTTTGCATATTCTTTCCCTTGGTATGTTCTTCCCCTTGATATATTCATCCCCTTGATATGTTCTTCCCCTTGGTATGTTTTTGTCCCTTGGTATGTTCTTCCCCATGATATGTTTTACCCTTGGTATGTTCTTTTCCTTGGTATGTTCTTCCCCTTGATATGTTTTCCCCTTAGTATGTTCTTCCCTTGGTATGTTCTTCCCCTTGATATATTCTTCCCCTTGATATGGTTTCCCCTTGGTATGTTCTTTCCCTTGGTATGTTCTTCCCTTTGATATATTCATCCCTTTTGTACATTCTTCCCTTTAGTATGTTCTTCCCATTGATATGTTTTCTCCTTGGTATGTTCTTTCCCTTGGTATGGTTTTCCCCTTGATATATTCATCCCCTTAGTATGTTCTACTCATTGGTACGTTATTCCCCTTCATATGTTCTTCCCATTGGTAAGCTCTTCCCCCTTGATATGTTCTTTATATTGGTATGGTCTTGCCATTGGTACGTTCTTCCCCTTGATACGTTCTTCCAATTGGTATGTTATTCCCATTGGTACATTCTTCCCCTTGATATGTTCTTCTCCTTGATATGTTCTACACATTGGTACGTTTTTCCCCTTGATATGTTCTTCATATAGGTATAGTTTTGCCATTGGTATGTTCTTCCTCTTGGTATGTTACCCCTTGGTACATTCTTCTCCTTGATATGTTCTTCTCCTTGGTATGTTCTTCCCCTTGGTATGTTCTTCCCCTTGGTACATTCTTCCCATTGGTACACTCTTCCCCTTGATATGCTCTTCCCCTTGGTATGTTCTTCCCCTTTGTATATTCTTCCCCTTTTTGAACTGTTATCATGAATATTTTAAGAACGAGGATGTATAGGGCACTGTAGTCCTTCAACAATGAGTAAACACATATCGTATAGTCAGCTATAAAAGGTTGACATGGTAAAAATTGGAAACAATTCACAATAGAAAACTAACGGCCTAATTTATACTTACAACACATAAACAGATAAACGAAACGATAATATTATAAACACAGCAAACGGCAATTTAATTTCAGTATCCTAACTTAGGACAGGCATATACAAACACGTTGCCGGGTTAAACATGTTTGTGAGAATTCATACAACCCTTAGTAATAGTTTAAACAGTGTCGTTAAACTCATTCCAATATATAAATTGTTTTACAAATTGTAATTTCGACTTTGAGTGGTTTATTGCTCTTATTTGCTTGGAGAGCAGTGGCAAATACATGTTTTTTTTTAATTTTACACGATTAAGAGGCAATGAAACCCATGGACTATATTGGCATTCTATCATATTAAAAAAATAGTTATATAATAATGATTGTGAATACGTGGCCTGGAGTTTGTAAAACATATACGTGTATCGTTAACTTTTTTAAAGATTAAAAACAAAATTACATCATTAAAAGTTATGAGTCTCTGGTGTTAAAACTTTGTAAATGTTTCAAATGGAAGAAAATTTTATCCGAGTTACCAATGAAGTAGTCTTTACTCAGTTATTTGCAAACAAATTTACCTTTGTTATTTTTAAACTCTATGGTAGCCGATAAAGTGTAATGTTACATTGAATTGTGAAAAGACGAAGAATCTGTTAAAAATGGCAAACTGAAACATTGAAAACATAGAAAGCAGACGTTCATGAATACTGACAATTTAAGGCACCTATGTATTCCTATTTTAATTTGGTTGTACTTGTACACATTTGTTTCTTTAAATTGCAACTTTTTTTTTTATCTTAACAATATTGTGAAAGTAATACATTATGTGTCTATGATATTCATAGGTTAACTATATATTTCAAAAATTGTATCTGTTTAAGGGTGTCATATCTTCCGTTGCTGAGAGTTATATGTTGACTAGTTTAGTTTGGAGTTATCTGTGGAAAATACCAGGATTTCTTTTATTGGGTGTGTTACACTCAGGAATGATGTTTTCCATGTTTTCAACAGGAATGGTAAGTGAATAATTTTTTTAAAGCATACGATTTATTTTATTGTTATATATTTTGTTTTAACATAGCTTCTGTGCCTTTTTTTTTTTTGTCATCTTTCATCAATCTTTGTCTCATTGATAGTTTTGAGTTATTTCTGTACATGTAGAAAAATAATGGAAGCTGTATTTGTATTTGTTACATATGAAAAAAGTAAAATAATAAAAATACCGAACTCCAAGGAAAATTCAAAACGGAAAATTCCTTGTCACATGGCAAAATCAAAAGCTCAAACACATCAAACGAATGGAAAACAACTGTCATATTCCTGACTTGGTACAGGCATTTCCTCATGTAGAAAATGGTAGATTAAACCAGGTTTTATAGCTAGCTAAACCTCTCACTTATATGACAGTCATATAGAATGAATGTGTTCTTTTATTGGAAGATACCACATCCTTATATCCTTTTTAAAGCTTTATACTGTCTCACTGACTTTTTACAAAAACAAAATAAAATTAATATTTATAATGTAATTTAAACTAATGTATATTTGTATATAACCTCTGGCAACACCATATGGACCATTTAATGTCTTGGCTAAAAACATATCACCACATTACACTATTTCCCACCAACATCTACGTCAGCAGTGATAACTCTGTTCCAAATTTTATTTAAGAGTATATTAATCTCCAAATCCTGTAAACTGTATCGGTTTAAATCTCAAATTTAACATACAAACATGTCAATATCTTTATAGATACATGTTTGTTGGATGTGAAAACAATTTATAAGTTGTACGAAAAGTTGTTACGATATCAACACACACAGATATTAGCGATTAAATGACTCAAATAACTACAAAGTTCAAACTTACAATTAAAATATTGTAGTTACGAATGTTGCAGTTGTCAAAACTCAAATTTCAAGTGTCAGACAAAGTCTAAACAAACTCACCTAATGGTTAAATGTAAGCTCAAATTAACGTTAGAAAAAAATTACAAATAAAGGGCGGACAATTGTAACGACATAAACACTACAGTTACTTAGATGTCTAGTTCGAAGAAACCTTTAGTTAAAAAAAACATATACTATATACCATTATATCAAGTTAAGTGTTTTTCCTAAACGTATTTTTTTAAATTTCTAGAGAGTATCTTTTTTTATTCCACGCTATTCCGCTGATCGAGATAAAAAAAAAGAAGAAGAGGGTCGAGATTTCAATTATCTAGTTAAAAATTGCCACATATTCATATGCCATTCCCAAGTCTTAAGTTCTTTTGTTTTATATGTAATTGGGTTGGCTGTTTGTTGTCTCATTGATGTATCTCCTTTAATTTATATGATCATTATTTATTTTATAAAGAAACTTGTAAACCTATCTATCGATCAATATACTCTTACATCATTAAATCATAGGAGTATTTGCCCAGCTCTTATATACATTGTAGGAAAGTATTATGTGAATTCAGGTATACGGAATATCTCTTTTTTTTTCTTATAACACAGTTGAAAGTAAAAATCTGTTTTACAACAATGATCGTTTTGAAACAGACATACAGGCAACCAACAGTACACAAAAAAAGCACACAGAAAGTCCATTCGCAAAGAAACACGAACATTGCGAAAACATGGTGGTAAACTTATATAGAACAATAACTTCTTATAAAAGACTTAGCAAGAAAAGAAGAAGATGTGGTATGATTGCCAATGAGACAACTGTCCATCAGAGACCTCATGATGATGATGATGATGATGATGATGGATGGCTGCTTAACGTCCAGCCGCAAATTAATATGCATATTCAGGACGAGAACATGTTAATGTAATATGAATATCAACCCTGGTTTGTACTAGACCGACACGCTGAGCCGAATTTTTAACGTGCTAGTTCACAAGGTAATAGTCCGCAGGAAGACATGTCACCTTACCCGGACACATTATTCTGACTCCAATGAGCCGACCAGTCTTTGCTCTTACCCCTTAATACCGCGTGCTTAGCAGAGAAGCAGCAAATACAAATTTTGACGTAGAAGTTAGTAACTATAGATAATCGTACGGCCTTCACAATTAGTAAAACCCATACCGCATAGAGAGTTTTAAACGACAAATTAAATGTCGGGGTCGTTTAATTCAAACGAATAAACTCACGGCCTGATTTATGTTCAAAACAATAAACGAGAAATAAATATAATATACAGCAACAAACGACAACCACTGATTTACAGGCTTCTTAGTCGAGACAGGTACATATAGAATGTATCGGATTAATCATGTTTGTGGGCTCCATTCCCTCCCCTAACCTAGGACAGTGGTATAACATCACAATATAAGAACTACGAAATCAGTTTGACTCATCAGATTGACACAAAGTACACAAAACAACTAACTAAAAGACTTTAGACACAAATTAGCGATCTAAGAGTACTCGCAATTATTGAAAGCGAGTTCAATGTCAATAACAACTAATAAAAAATCAGCAGTTAAAATTATTTTTTAAGGGATATGATTTTAATTGTGTGATTATAATTATATTTCATATACATAGGTCTTTTTTTGTTTTTGTTTCAGAAGAACAAAACAAAAACTAGTCGTTTCATACAAACACTATTGGTATTAGTTTTTCTAAGTTGCATAATTGCTTGTTTTGTATTGCTGGTGACTACTGACAGAATGACGGCAAAAGAATCTGGATTAACATTTTTCTTCCTGGTCATAATATCACTAATTATTACTCCTAAATATCAAACATTTATACATACAACAGATGACAGAGGGACTCAGAACTCCGCTTTATTATATATTATTTTGAAGATTCTAACTTGTGTGTTTGCTGTTTACTTTTTACAACGAACATCAAGCACGAATGAATTGGTATCATTGGGGTCATTTTTCGAGACTTTATATTTGCCGAATACAAAAAATCTTTGTCTTTGTGTTTCGATCTTGCTGACCTCATTTCTGTGTCAGTTTGCTAAGTATTTCAATGCCAGATCTAAAGTTGCAAGATGTTGTTCATTTGCCCATATATCTATCGTCAATTATGATGTCATCTATACTGGTATTAACGTTTTCGTCAGTGATAGATATATCCCATATTTCATGGGCGAGTACCATAGGTCAACCTTCTCAAGAAATCAAAGTTAGTGCAGACAATATTGCATTGTACGGAATTGTGGCGGGACTACTTATTCTACCGACATTGCTGGATATATTGAATGACAGAATTATCCTGTCTAACGAGTTTAGTATGTATGAAGCCGTTTTAACAACACAGCATATATTAAGTAGGACCTTTAATACAATAAAAGCAACACCATTTAATATATCAGCTTATAAGAAAAGAAATGTCAGACGCGTATTTATATGTACTACAATGTACCAGGAATCACAAATAGAAATGGACAGATTATTGGCTAGCATAAAAAATGTTTCGGTTTCAAAGCTTTTGAAGAGAGAAAACGTCGTTTTAGAATCCCATATATTCTTAGATAACGGTGCTGACGGACAAACGATTAAGCAGTTTGGTCTTCAGTTACTGGGCTTAATTGAGGAAAATTTAATTACACAGAAAAATGAAGGAGTAATGTTATATACACCATACGGAATACAGCTTTCTTGGAAGATTAACAATGAAATGCCATTATTTGCTCACTTAAAAGATATATCAAAGGTCAACGCAAAAAAGCGTTGGAGTCAAGTTATGTATATGAAGTATGTTTTGAACTATCGTTCGTCTAATTTTCGGAAGTCATTTGAAAATTTATCAAAAAATTCCTCCAACGCAAGTTTGCTTTCTGTAGATTCAATGGACTTGACTAATGAGAAACGCAAAGCCACTCAAAATAGTTTGACAGTTCCAGACAACAAATCCAAGTCACTGATAAAAGATAATGAATCTGAGATAACCAGTGTTGAAACAGAGACGACAACCGTCCCTTACGTCGAAATATTTATAGGCGATACGAGCTCAATTGAAAACCTTTCAGTGAAAAATGGATTATCAAACAGTTTATACACCATAACAGATTCACAACAAATATATCATGAAGAGTTTGAATTTGATTGTGACGATTATATTCTGGCAACAGATGCAGATATGACTTTCGTGGATACAAGTATCATGGATGTTCTACACATGTGTGAATCTGATCCGAATGTTGGGGCGGTCTGTGGTAGAACACGCCCAAAAGGTGTTCATATTCATCCTATTGTTTGGCTACAGATGTTCGACTATGCTAAAGGTAAATATTTTGTGTATCAAAATGAATATGTTTACCTTAGTTTTATAAGATTGTCAGTGAGCCCGTAAACATAACAACTTTAATCTCGTCACATTCTTTATGTGCCTGTAATTCAGGAGCTTGTAATTCAGTGTTAGTCGTTAGTTGCTGATGTAATATTTGTTTTTCGTCTATTGATTTATCCTATATTAGCCCCATGGTTTTGTTTCCGTTTCCATCAGAGACCTAAAGACGTGGAAGCTAGAAGAAACTATACCAACGGCTCTTAACAATGAGCAAACCCATATCGTAAAGTAAGCTTCAAAAGGCTCGACATGACATAATGTAAGAGTCGAGCCTTTTGAAGCTTACTTTACGGTATGGGTTTTGCTCATTGTTAAGAGCCTTTGGTATATTTTCTTCTAACTTCCACGCTTTTGGTTGTTGATGGAAAGTTGTATCATTGCCAATCATACCGCCGATCCTTATTTTTATCATTGACTTTGGTATTTTAGATAACCGGACTGTTGATGTTCTGTAATAGATTTCAATCTTTTAAATGCATCGGTCTTAGTCTCTTTGTTTGATTTCAAATGAAATTCGAAAGGTTACTTCGAATTTCAGAACTAAATAAATAAATGAATTAAATGTATCAATGACATTATTATCATAAGATGAAATGTTTACGTGGATTCAAAAATATTCACCACGTTAATCGTAAAGCAATGCTTATACATGTTTCTTTTCAAACATATATCAAATACTAAGTACATGTACAATTATTATTAGTTATCATAATCTTAGAGTAAATAACTTATAATTTTTACGGTATGATAACAGCATAAAATTTACGTAAATTCCATATTTTCCGAAATGGTGCTTAGCGGGCTGATTTGGAACATTTATTCTCTGCTTCCAGTTATTATCGCATGCCTTTCCGTAACGTTATCGCATGGCATTTCGTCGTCACTCGGCAAATTCCGGAAAATATACCTCAATGGCACGTTTTAAAGAAAAAAAGTAACAAAGTAGATGGAACGGGGACCCAATTATTTCCCCCATTACTTCAATGCAATTTTATCAAAATTGAGGGGCAGATTTTTTATTCCCTACATTAGACTGCAAAATTTCAATTACTTGTTCATACTAGTAGCTCCCTTCATGGTTTCTTGGAGAATTTTTGAAGGGTCAGGACCGGAATTAAAGGGAGCAATATTGTTTTCAGTAGTAATAGGGTCATTTTATTAACCTCCTGGTTAAAATCGAAAACAAAATTTGGACCATTCACTCAGGCAATCATCTACCCTATACATTTCAGAATCACTTAAAAGTTAACAGGCGTTGAAAGTTTAATGATTACCCTGTAGATATACTACACATTTAAGCATCTTTAAATAATTGTCATCTCGGTACACTATCCCATTTAAAAGATGGTAGATTTATTAAGGGACGTCATCCGTGGGTACTGGACTTGTATCCTGTAACTGGGATCCTATTCAAGATCAAAGACAAATATTATTATATTCTTAGCATTAATATGATAGTTTTTGCATATGTGTAATGAGCGGAAGTATACTAGCCATAAATTCACATACAGACTGATAACCCATAACCCATATCAGCCCTATGTGACGTCACCTGGTCGAGATGATATCGCATATCAACTCTATGTGACGTCATTTGGTCGGGCTGATATGGGGTTATCAGCCTGGTGTGTTCGTACATCGGTAGTATATGATAAAACGATTTGTACATGTCCTTTACAATAACGTTTTGTGTATACAGATCAATACATGTTCTTTTCCAGGTCAAATTATTAATCCTTTGAATCCTTTGAACAAACTTATTCTCAAGGGTTATCAATTTGACAACATAGTAAAATCTTTAAATATTTTTTTATCGGTACTATCATTTAATTTTTTTTTTAAATTAAATCATAGCTAAATATATATTGCTCTATATGTACAGATATAAGTACTCCTGATCCCATATCCTTTCATTACTGTTTACTAGTATTTTGGCATTGCACAAGGTCATGTGTTCTCAGACTGCTGATGACATCCATATTCTAAATTCGTTGGATGTATACTAATTGATACTTTAATCTGGGAGAACATGATTAATTTAGTTATTAATTAGGACAATCATAAGTAAATGAAAAACATACAACACCGTGTCAAAGTAAACCGACAAAAAGTCTACAAAACTCCACATCGAAAACTAAAGACTGAGCAACGAGAACACCAAATAAAGCCTGGGTGATATAAGATGCTCCGAAAGGGTAATCATATCCTGCTTCACTAGAATCACCCGTCATGTTGCTCATGGCAAGTTAAGATTCGGTGATTAGTAGTTCGGTGATGTTACAATGCATCAAAGAACAGATGACGTAATTGTGGATACGACAAGTGGAACATAACCCTTATCATCTTTGGAATATATGTTTTATAACGGTCAGTCAAATCAGGATTGCTTTCGTCCATAAGACTTTTTTAAAAAAGGGATAACTTCAATTTTACCATTAGGAACTCTAATTTATAAAGCTTCCTTGTAAGCAGCAACACTCTATCAATAGAATCATGATAGGAAACGAAAGCAAACTAGTAGTTTATAACCTTTACTAAAAAATATTTTACATGATTGTCTATTTTTTTTTAAATTCATATGGCAAAAGGTTGATTCAAGAAGTCAATGAATTACTTTAATATTTAACATACCTTTGTGTTATTAAATTCATAGTTGTTGACCTTTATATGTTTATAAATCAGTAGCAAATGTACGATAGATTTCATTGTGAAATTCGGCAATATTTTTAAAACACTATTGGAAACCGTCACTAGCAAAGCTGTTTGTATGAAAAAGGGCAATACACATGTCTTAAATTCACATTGTAAACATGCTTTTTAATGACTGTTTTTTTTCTTTTTTGATAAATTAAATTTATATTTTGGAATAAATTAAAGGGGCTTTAGCTGTCAAATTCACGTTCACCGATTTGACTCAAATTCTCATATTTGATTTATAACATACTAAAATTACAAAAAGTATAAAATAAACAATTAACAATGCATGGGCTCGATAATATGTTTGTCTAGACGTCATCTAATTAGCCATCGAGATGACCTCAGAAGAATGCCGACGGTCATATATCCGCA